>OMKP01084185.1:0-19157 GCA_900302375.1 Bathygadus melanobranchus | reverse complement strand
TAGAGACGGCATCCGAAATGCATTGTGGGTTATCCAAGCGACTGTAGTGTCCATAGTTTGCACACTATGAATCTTGCCAGAAATACCCATTTTAGTATGTTTTTTGTATACTAAAACTATGTGGAAATATGATTTTGAACATACTACTCTCACCTACTACGCAATATGCTAGTGTGGAGATTCGGACGGAGCTATAGACTGTTCAGTATGAGAGAAGCATTTAGTTGTTGCTTGTGGGGTTCTCGTGTGGGTCTCATTTAAGTCAAATGTAACTTGTTCTGTTCAAGCAAGAAACCAAACTGGTCTCTCATTCCACAAACCAACCAACTGTGGCATTTACATTTACATTTAGGGCATTTAGCAGACGCTTTTGTCCAAAGCTTAGACTTACAATTAGTATATTTGTCCAAAGAGAGTGAAACACCAATGTATTGCTGACGGTACAGTAAGATTTGAACAGAACAAGTTTTGAGCACTCGTAATTGCTAGGTTGGCCCCTTGCTGGTAAACAAAAATACACTGTATATGCAAAAATGAGGTATTTTTGCATATATTTTTGTACTTGCCATGAAGTAAAAAACATGACGATAGGTGTCGCCTTTAATAATGTTCATTATAAACCCCCCAGCAGATGCAGGTCCTCCTGCAAGCCCTGACCTTCAGCCAAATCCAATACATGATCAATTATCCCTCTTCATACCCGTACTGGAGACTCCACCTCTTCCGACAATGTGGCTGCTCAATAGAGGTTGAGCATGTGCAGATTGTCTTCTCAGAGCTACTGCACATGTGTGGCCTCCATTGTATTCTCCATTGAACCCAAAGACGGTTTAAACTCAATGTGTGAATGACTTGTTATGTTTTATTTTACAAAGTGAACGTTCCTGCACAGTGTGAAAACAATGGCATTTCCTAACACATATGCACGCACGCACGCACACACACACACACATACACACACACACACACACACACGCAAAGCAACATCTTCCGAATGTGTCCTAGAAATTAACAGCTGAGGTAACTCACTCAGCACGGGCAAGTTTTTTTGTTCTCTATCTCACATGAGATAGAGAACAAAAATTGATTGATGACTAAACCTGCATGCCTATATTCTTATGAGCTAATGATAGAATTTTAGAGTTTAACATCTCTGTCAGATCAGTTTCCATGGTGACAGCAAAGCACATTCTGATCATTCTGATTTAAATGAGTAAATAAGATAAAAAAGTTTGCTATTTCAGACCCAAGGGCCTGTCCACAGATTGTCTAGCATGATTCCAGAGCGGAGACACCATTATATCCACAGATTATCTAGCATGATTCCAGAGCGGAGACACCATTATATCCACAGATTATCTAGCATGATTCCAGAGTGGAGACACCATTATATCCACAGATTATCTAGCATGATTCCAGAGTGGAGACACCATTATATCCACAGATTATCTAGCATGATTCTAGAGCGGAGACAGCATTATATCCACAGATTATCTAGCATGATTCCAGAGTGGAGACACCATTATATCCACAGATTATCTAGCATGATTCTAGAGCGGAGACAGCATTATATCCACAGATTATCTAGCATGATTCCAGAGTGGAGACACCATTATATCCACAGATTATCTAGCATGATTCTAGAGCGGAGACAGCATTATATCCACAGATTATCTAGCATGATTCCAGAGTGGAGACACCATTATATCCACAGATTATCTAGCATGATTCTAGAGTGTATTGTGTTTCACAAATTAATTCAGTATTCAGAATTTGTTGGTTTCTTCCTGTGGTGATCTAGCTGAGCTAGATCGGAAGTCAACAGGACAATCATTTGAAAAGATACAAAAAAATGCTTCAGATACATGTCTCAGTATGTTCTCCTGAACAAATGGTTGCCAAACGAGGATAGGTGAAATGTTATCCATTAAGTACGGTATCCTAAATACCGCTCTCTTGTGTATCCATAAGGGCAGACTCGTATGATTGCTCTATGACCACCCCTAATCAATAATAAGTGAACACTGACCACATCTGGCATCATGAGGTAGATTAAAGAAAGGCTCTGGGTCGATCTCTTCTAAAGATGTCTGCAGTGCCATGGACTGAATGTTTCAGGATCATGAAGGAGTTGGCTGAGTTAATAGATTTACACTATTGATATATGGAAGGTATACCATCCTTCATTCATTCATTCTTTTTTCACTTAATTAGTTAGTTAGTTAGTTAAACATATACCTGTATCATGTTTAACTGGATGGAACTTTTCTATCCGGCTACCGGATACCCAGACAAACCAGCTGTCATATAGACGCGATGATCTGGCTCCCAGGGAGCTTTCTATCCCCGGTGTACAGCGAGAGAGGGCGCGAGGTGTGATACCAATAAACACATGTGATCAAACGCAGGACTACAATAGAGCCTTTTCACAGGTGCGTCACCGTAGGACAAACACAGGTGTCTCTCATAACATTGATTATTGTTCCTCTCTTTTTAAGTATCAGGACACGGGTAGTGGACCAGTATAGACAACACACATTGGCCACGGACCATGCGCCCTGGCACGTCAATATAAACGACGTACTTAAAGTTAAACTTGTTTGTTATGTCGGATGTACTCGTGCGCGATGCAGTCAACGCGATATATATCATATACTTTGGAAGGCCGCTTGTGGAACAGGGTTGTAATGCTGGGACTAGTCGTAACACAGACAGAAATAGGACGAAAGTATCAAAGGGCTCTCATAGAGGCGTCTCCTTTCACCCGGAATTAATACGTTTACTACACACACACACACACGTACTATAGCATGCATTTTTGCACTGTGACATTGTTACAGCGTCACCACGCCTGTCATGCTGGTGCATGAAATACATATATAAATACATATGAAATACATATATATATACTCCCCAAATCAGAGGGAGGTTAGTATATGGATATGGCAACGCTAATTGTGTGTGTGTGTGTGTGTGCGCCCGCGTGTTTCTTCCTCTCTCTCTCTCTCTCTCCCTCTATGTTGCTATTTATAAAGTGACCATTAATTGGCGCCGACTGCATAATTCCCTCCACCGGCAGGAGTTAGAGTACAAAGTGTAGTTATTTGCCGTATGCGTTCTCTACGTGCGGTGTATCTGTGTGTGTTCCGCACGCACATTTAATGTAGCCTACTTTCTCTTATATCATCTGCATACTTCAAGGATCGTCAAGGATTTCATGCAAGATATGGCGATGCATTAAAGGATATTTCTTGAATAAAATATGATGTATTAGCCTTCAAGTTACACTCCATAATGTTGGCGCTTGCCGCGGTTATGCAGTGTATCATAAGAACACCGCAGCTGTGTTCGGCCATCGTACATTTCCTGATTGATTCACAAGCTTGGAGAATCGATAACCTAATTGGATTCATATCAAGCCCTGTTATGGAATCAAGTCAACAGGCGCATTTATATAAAACAACAACATCGATCTTTGCGGTACGTCTGAGTTTGACTACTGCGTTGCGTTGCTTTTTTTCATTAAGTTGGCTTCACATTTTCAAGATCCTGAATTTAGTAAGATGTCGTACACTTGGGTTTGGGAAGTAGTGACATACCATGGATTACTGTGATGACAGACGCTGATTATGGTCTTAAGATATAAGCTATACCAACACAAAGTGTGGATTTCGACATCCAAATAACAAACAAGCAGAGAAAATCGCAGAAGGAGCGTAATCTTCGCTGGTGATGGGTGTTCACATAGTTTTGTATAACTGAACAGAGGAGCACCTTTGTGACAGTTGACTGCTTGATTAGATTCGTGTTTTGCGGAACGCCACAAAAGCCACAAACAGCTTTTCTTTGTTGGTAATGTCAAATGATCTCTCTCTCTCTCTCTCTCTCTCTCCCCTGGCCTTGTGTTGTACCAAGGCCTTTATTGTGCCATTACATTCTTTCACCTATACATCTGTACAGCTTATCCTTGTTTCCATAGCAACCAATGCCCTTAGTTACTACAGAGAGAAGGAGACTCTGTTTGTCCTTTAGAGACAACCCAATACACTCTTCACACGCACACGCACACAAGCACACACACACACACACATGCACACACACACACACACTATATCCCCTCTCCTCTTTGACTTCCACTCCCCTCTGAGATTGATCCCCTCAAGGTTATAATTCGTCATCATCGTTAAACATCGTCAGACATTAAACGTACAGGTAGCATCGCACCGCGGCGGCGTCGCCTCGGGCAGACCAGCGCTACCCTGACGTCAGCTCCCGTGGCGGTGAGCCAGAGGTTCTTCAATATTAATGGGTGCATGAGATAATGCCGGCTCCCCTCACACAACGCATCCCCCCCCCCATGCTCTTTGTACTGTGGACGCAGGCTAGTCCGGGGTGCGGCTTCCAACCGCACGCCGTCAGGGCGCAGTACCTATAGAAACCTACGGAGCGCGTTGAATAGTGATGACATGAGGCGCAAGTAGCTGTTAGCATGAGCACGTCATGGAAACAGCGTTGTAGAAACTAGAGATGTAGAAACTAGAGATGTTGATTTGGGGTTTTCTTGGCACGGCGATCATTCCACCCGTCCCGAATGGTTTGCCATCACTTGAGAAAATGTCCGTTTGGACTATTATACACACCATGAACTTAGCAGGTGCTTATTATTATTTTCTCTTATTTAACATGCAGACCATTTAGTTTAATGTTAAGAGCCTTGCTCCTATGGGCTAGCGAGTATCCTGACTATCCTGGCTTTTTGGACAGAAAAAACAGCGTGGACTGAGGATAATAATTTCTTATAGTAGTATAAAAAAAAACCTTGCATTATGTAAAACACCGCTGCCAGCCGTGAAACAGCCTCCCAGATCCACGGCAGTCTGTTTTCACTGTCGGCTGCCGCTGCTGCTCCAGCCTCACGTTGTGTTGTGAATGATGTGAATATCATCAGCATTTGTTTTCAACAGCATAGACTTTTAATGCCCAGGGCAACAACTATTGTGGAGGTCGGAAGTAAAACACCTTCGAGTTTTTTACGCGAGATAAACACAACGTGGACAGCTGTTGGTAGTGTGTTGTTGTCTTATTTATAGAGTGATTGTGGTTGTGGTGTTATTTGACGTGCAGGCAGATCACAATCTAGAAAATAGAGGAAAGAAAGATTTAGTTTAAACTCGGCGATGTTAAATCACAGTGATCTAGCAGTCATTCATAGCGATTCTGCTCTGTTAAACTGTGAGGGTGTGGATTGGTGGATCAGGGGTGATAGCTGGTAGATGTGAAGAATCAAAGGACATTTCCGCGCGGCAACATGGCCGACGTACACGCAATCCCTGGAAAGTGAATGTTTAAACGTTAAAGCAAGTGTTTGCATACAAACTACCACATAACTACGGCAGGTCCATCAATGCAGTGATGGATACAAATAATAAAAAGTAAAAAAAAGCAATCAAACAAATTGGAAAGTTAACTTATCTCAGTGCTAAGTGAAATTAAAAAGTAATTAAGTTTCCAGTTCCCTGGAAACATTTGGCATGCACCTTCTCCAGCGGCGCCATGGGAACAGCACCAAACGATGAACATTTTAATCGCGGTGTGCTAATAGGAAGCCAGAAGGTGAGAGAGATAGAGAGAAACAGGACAGACAGGCAGGCAGGCAGACACTTACGTTGGGGAGAAAAAACATGTCTGTTCAGTGTTTACCTGCAGATTTTTGTGTGTGTGTATGAGGTGCACGGTGCTGATGTGCGTGTGTGTGCACGGTGCTGATGTGCGTGCGTGCACATCAGCACAACACTTTTACTGTGATCGGTGACTCCAGTCGTTTTCTGGCATTAATGTTCACCCCGCAAATACAGTTTCAGCCTGCAATGTGTAGCCGTCCCATTGTCTGGGTTTCATCACACTCTTGCATCTGTTCTACACAATGTACTTTCTATTATTAAGTCACTTGTGTTGCTTTTTCTCTTTATGCTTCCTAAATTTAGTCTAAAGCCACTCATGAGCTAATGTAGACACCGACAGTATCATCATGCGTTTTGTATTCTAGGTAGAACACTATTTTGCTGTCAGACAGCCCTATGTTGTTGCATGGTGGTGCTGTCTCTTGTAGGGTTCTACCTACCTACCAACGACCCCCTGAACTTAAACCCCCTGCCTCTTGTAGGGTTCTACCTACCTACCAACGACCCCCTGTACTTAAACCCCCTGTCTCTTGTAGGGTTCTACCTACCTACCAACGACCCCCTGTACTTAAACCCCCTGTCTCTTGTAGGGTTCTACCTACCTACCAACGACCCCCTGAACTTAAACCCCCTGTCTCTTGTAGTGTTCTACCTACCTACCAACGACCCCCTGAACTTAAACCCCCTGTCTCTTGTAGTGTTCTACCTACCTACCAACGACCCCCTGAACTTAAACCCTCTGTCTCTTGTAGGGTTCTACCTACCTACCAACGACCCCCTGAACTTAAACCCTCTGTCTCTTGTAGGGTTCACTCGCACCCTCCACCTTCCGTCTCCTCCCTACTATCTATTTCTCCAGGTCCAGAAGGGGATCCCGACATCGAGCACAAGACCGCCAGACGTTCCACCCAGAGCTCCAAGCCAAACTCCCCCATCCCCCGTTTACCCGCTCACGACATCCTCCTTATCAATAAACCGCGATGGAATCCTTTCATACCGTTGAATGCGTGGTCTGTGCTTGTGAGAAGATGCTGGCCATTGTGTGAAAGTCTGCTGGGGGACCGAAAACACAGTGAGGTGCGGTTCACAGGAGAATGATATGAAGTATTGGAGGAGAACCTCAGAGGTGACGGTTCGTGGAGGGAGGAGAGGGGAGGAGAGGAGAGGGGAGGTCATGGGTGAAGTGGAACAGGATGTGGTCAGCCAGAGCTCACTGAGACACACAGGGGGCGCGTCTCTCTATCGCTTGCCCTCTAAGCCCTTGCAACATGCCGTCCATATATAGGTTTCTGTTTGCCGAGTCGATTGCATATCGAAAGCAAGAACCTAGACGCTTCTCGTATAGATTATAGACAACAACAAATAAAATACGAATGTACCTTGGAATATTGTGTGTGAGTGTGGTGGAATGACCTCCCGACAGAGGTCAGGACAGCAGAATCGCTAATCAGCTTCCGCAAGAGACTCAAGACTCACCTATTCAGCGTTCACCTGGACTCTGTATAGTTTCACCTCCTACGCACCTCTCCTCCCCAACCTCCTCCCACCTACCCGATCAATCGGGTAGCCGATGAATCCCACCCCTCCAGGATCCCTAGCACTTCCATGTTTGTATGTCCTGGCACTTTGTAGGATGCTGTATGGTGTCCCGGCACTTGAAATAATACTTGTACTGTTGACCCCGCCTGCCAAATGCCCTAAATGTAAATGTAAAAGTTATGTAAATGTGGTTGGTGGCTGGTTTAACCTGTGGGCTTTGATTAGTCAATAAACCACAGGTGTGCAGCCTAACCCAGCCCCGGACTAACCAGCCTGACTTGGGCCAGGAGAGGCTGCTTAAACCAGCCCCACACACTCTATTGTCTGTTGTTTATCATGATATATTTCAGTGTACATCATTAGTGGTGTACGATGAGCCGGTTGGAGTCAGATTGCTCCAGTGTGTGGAGGAACCATCCAAGCAGGTCTCCCACCAGATCTTTATGTCATGCTGGGAGGCCCTGACGATGCGGCTCCTCTGATTGGCTCATGGAGCGATGCGCTGATAGACTGATCTGTATCTGTAAGCGTGGAGACAGAGCAGGCCAGTCCGCCCACTGGATACTCCCAACTAAGCTAGTTTCCATGTTTAATTCACTCCCGCTTAAATCACATCATTGTGCCTTTGTTTGCGATGTTATACGGCTATAGCTATACTGTAATGTACGGCAGTGACAAAGAACATTACATTCAAATATATGATGTCTAATCATTTAACTTGAATGCCAAGGTAGAAACGGAATAGCAATCTGTGGTGCTCAAATGCTTAACGGACTTGCTATGAGTTGTATTAGGTGGATAATACAGTTGGTTGTTTTCAATGGGTGTCACCTGTCTGAGGTACGCACGCATGCACACACACACGCACACTCATCCTTGACCTCAGTGTTCAGCTCTGAAAGTGGAAGATTTTCTCATGGAAGATATAGATCCCAGGACACTACATTGATATAGTATATACACAAAACACTGTATATGCTGCATGCAGTAAGGCAGGGATATTGTTTCTGGAAATTCAGGACCCATAACTATTTTTGTATTATTACTGGCTATATTGGTACTAATGTCACTCACTGTTCCTCCACTCTTAAGCAGTCACAATCTAGATAATCTCATAGACTGTAGGGTCTAGGCCTGCAGAGTAAACTACTGAACACAGCATAGTACCATCCTGAAAGCTACAGAGAGGAAAAACCATAACACAGCTGAGCAATTTGAAAGGAAGGCGTCTTGTAGCCTGATTATTATGAAGCCTTCATGAATTGCGTCGTTAAGGATGATAGGCCTAATACGTTGTGTAAAGGAGACAACCGTGAGTTGAGACAATTGCATTACATTGTGTCTATGAAACACAATCTGTGGCAATATTTTCTTCCTAGAAATACATAAGAAATGTATGGATTCATTTAGTATGCAATACGGCTGACAGTTTGTTTCCTATATGTGTAATGTCCCTTTTCAAGGCTTAATTTTGATCAACGGCATAACTTTTGTTGCTATTGCAAATCATTAAAAACATTTTTCTACTTCATAACTCAAGATCCATTTTGATTTAATTAAAAGACAACGTTAGTGTATTTTAGATTCCCAATATATTTTGTTCATACTTTTCTGTATTTCTATATTTCAGTTGGGTTGATCCTGATACCCCTCCCCCTGGCTATGCCACTGCTTAGCTTGTCATTTAAATATTTTCTGTTAGAAATGTTCAGGAAAAGTCAGACTACATGGCACAAGGCAACGTCCACCCAGATGTTGAGCAACAAGAGGAGGCAGAGTGATGCACAGTTGCAGACTCACAGGCCAAATAGGGCCAGTGAATAAGCTGAGAAAACCAAGAACACTGTAAACTCACCTGGAGGGATCTTTGGATCAGATGGAAGGAAGCAGACTCAGCTTCATTATCAGAGCCACCTACGATGCTCTTCCCATTCCCAAGAACCTAAACCAGTGGGTTGGTGAAGATCCACTATATCCCCTCTGCCAAACAAACTCCAGCAACACTAAGCCCTCGTTCACACTGTCAAAGCCTTCAGCAACTGACGGGTGCCCACCTGATGATGACCCCAGTGAAGTTGCCCCTACCCCCACTCAAGACGTGTCAATTATTGTAAGGGATTGTAATATCTCGTCCTATGAGCTCCAGAGTGAATATCACGCTTGTAATATATCATCTATATGTGAATGGATAATGTTCCCATGTCCTGGGAAAATAAAAATAAACACATGCATGAACCATCACGCACGCACACACACGCACACACACACACACACACACACTGCCTGCATGTCAATTGTCAGCAGGACTGTGTGTACAGCTGCATGAAGCTGCTCGCCTGTG
Source organism: Bathygadus melanobranchus (assembly GCA_900302375.1). Classification (NCBI taxonomy): domain Eukaryota; kingdom Metazoa; phylum Chordata; class Actinopteri; order Gadiformes; family Macrouridae; genus Bathygadus; species Bathygadus melanobranchus. The sequence continues at coordinate 9,596 of OMKP01084185.1, read as the reverse complement.
CCGGTTCCCCTCCTCTCGTCCCCGTGAGGTTATGATAAAAGCCACCTCCATCTGGCGAGATGCCACTCTGAACAAAAGCCACTGACATCATTCACACGGCGCCACAAAAGCTGCCATCTATGTCCCCCGACGCCCCTCCCGGCACGGGCGCCACATAAAATGTGTCGCCGGCTCCTATCAGCACATCACCTATTCTATTAGTGTTACATCACATAAAGGAAGAACGGTAACGACCTCTGAGACGGAATCCCGGAAGAGGTCAACGCGGACGTGTTGCGCTCGCCGCCGTACATAACGGCTGACGTTCTCCATACCTGTTTAACTTAGCCCGCGGAATATCTATGGAACACCAGAGCGGCCCTAAAACTCTGGACAAAACTATAACCTGCCTGTAGAGATAATATGGAGGATTGGGGACAAACTATCCATGCAAATGCATTTAATCCACAATCCAGACTGTGATCTTGACGTCGACATCGAGGCATCTTAGAGCTAGCCGTACGCACGCAGTGGTCATTTTCTGACATAGAATCCCTCAGAAAACGAAATATAAAACACCTGATTTTAGACGAATGTCACAGTTTTAGTTACTCCTGGATGATTGTTAAAGGTTACAGGGAGTGTTCAACGTCAGAATGAACACGATGCAGTGTGTAAGAAACGCCTGCAAAGAAATAACACATTTTATGTGGCCGTAGCTAAAACACCAAAGGTCTTTGGCGGATATCGGTTGAAAAAACAAACCCCGTACAAAACAAAAGATGACACAGGAGGAGGACCAGTGATGAAGAGCAGCCCTGCCTGTCGTGCCTCATTTAGTATTACCCAGTTTTGAGGAAGGCAATAGCTCAGTGATAAACAATCCAGACCACCACCCCCTCTGTGGGGAATTCAAGCCTCTCCCTCAGGCCAGAGGTATACAGGCTGCTAATGGCAAGCTACAGTAGCCCTTCTTCCAGCTGCAATGAACATGCTTCACTTGTACACACATTTCATACAAATGTATGTGTGCGTTTGCACACATAAGCAGATAAATATGTCAACATGCATAGAACATTTACATTTACATTTAGGGCATTTGGCAGACGCTTTTGTACAAAGCGACTTACAATAAGTACATTTGTCGAAAGAGTGAAACAACAATATATCACTGACTGTAGCCTACTGTAAGATGCATGTTGCCGATCCTATACCTATAAAACATTGAACGCACATACACAAACATACAGCTGCTCAGTACATCAGCATATGTTATATATATTATACAAAAGCATACAGATTATAAATTACACATGCACACAAGCACCCACATGTAGCCTTTATGAAATATTAAATATTTGGCGAACTGTTAACCACGGGAAGCCTCAGCGTGGCTTCTGCACTGTACATGTGTGTGCGGCGCGCGTGCGCGTGTGATTTTTGATATTAGCTCCTTTCTGCACGCAACTGATAACAATAACAACAGTGAGATTGTAAAAAATAGTTGATGATTCCGTCAGTTAAACAAAGACTAGTTGTGAAATGTTGTGAAATAATTGCATTAGGTGATGAGGCCGCCTACACCGCCACTACCTCCCGACCCCTACCACTATGAAGTAGAGACTAGTGGGGGGGCGCTTTCTGTGACAGCGGGAAAGACCCTATTTTTACTTATGCTCTAGCTCCCTCTGGTGGTAGAAATTTATTTTCCAGTTCCTCACCAAACGTATTTGATGGTGGGTAAGTGGATATTCTATGCCAAATATGCCAGAAATTGGGGAAATATCACTTTAAAATGTTCAGTGACAGTTGGACGCAGTGGTAGTCGCTGCTCTGTTAGACAATAAACACGGGCCCTGTTTAAGGCTTGGCTCTGCCAGAGAATGTCAACAGTTCTGAAAGCTTGTGGTCAGATGGTGTATCTGTCATCTGATAAATTCCCCACGGAAACAGAAAACAGCTGGCCAAAATATGTACCAAGCACCATCAAGCAGCTAAATGTCCCGGCTCTGCCAAAAACCGTCGGAAAGTAACGATTAGCATAACTTTATAGTGGCTCACGTTAAACCTGAATATTGAAAACATGGACATTTGATGAATGAATGGGTTTGTTATGTGAGTGACAAAAAAAAACCATGAACCACAATTATTGAATGTGTAAAATCATGGAGGATTCTCCGTTACTCGAGGCTGATGTTGAAAGCCTGTGGTTGCAGAGGGGCTGTGTTGCCTGAGAACTGAGGACGTGTCAGTGGGACATCTGGAGAGAATTAGAATTACAAAAACCAGGGCCAACAGGGTATGAGTTTCCTTTTTATACAGCAACTCTCTGTCTCTGTGCTCCGAAGCAAACAGACACAACACAGTCCAAGAGAACAACGTGAGATCAAAGATGAAGTGTGCACGGCATGTGTCTGAGCGAGAGAGAGTGAGAGAGAAAGAGAGAGAAACAGAGAGAGAGAGAGAGAGAGAGAGAGACATTGGGAGGAACCAGCAATACGGATCATCTAGATCCAGACCAACTGGAGTCAAAACTGATTAGAACAAAAAAAAAATGCTATGTAGACAATTCCAAAACTGTAATGGCACGCTGGTAGTATTATGTTCCCAGCAGCTGCAGACATAGCAAGTACAACCTTTACCACAGTGGCAGGAGCACTCGGAGACACACTGCAGTGCCAGGGATAGCAGCCAGTCACACAAGTGTAGCTTCAGAGCCGTGGAGGATGTCCTTTGGCCTGCTCGTTCCCGTCATCTTGCTGTCTCTAACCCACCCGGGGTCGGTTAGGGGACAGAGCTCTACGCAGGATGCCTTCATGATCCAGTACTTTGAGAGGAGGATGACACAGTTGGAGGTAGGTGGCGTTGGCTGCTGCGCACAACTCATTCAGGTAACACTGACGTTTTCGCAGCAGTGTTTGTGCAGTGCGTCACGGACGATATGTTCAGCTGCGAGAGAGAGTTAAGAAAACAAACACAGAACGTTCTTCTCTGGAACGGCAGATGTCGCCATCTTTAGTGTTTGTCTCCGTTTGTTTACATGTCCCTCTATCTCTTTTAGGTGTCTTTAGCGTTGCCATTGTAATAACTTTTGTTAGACTTTGTCAGAGTTTTTGTTTCCTTTACTTACACCATTTTGTAACTCTTTTTTTTTTTGTGGTCGTCATCCATACCAGGAGCGTCTGAGTCAATGTGAGCAGAGCGCAGGAACCATGACCCAGAGGTTCTACGATTTCACCTCAGAAATCAGGGGTCAACTGTCCACTCTCCATGTTGTGAGGTACACACCACATGAGACATGGCAAGCAACATGGTCAGCTATCTAATGTACTGACAACTGTGGTAACTGTCCTATATACCAGAGATAGAAGAAATAAACAACACTTTTATATAAGTGTTGTTGAAGTTGTTGGCAGTGACTTTCCAATAACTATCCAAAATAAGAACGCACTTCCTGACATATACAGTATATATATTTAAGTGCCAGCGTCCAGAGAAGCCAAATACATAAAACAAAACGTACAATTCCAGTGGGTTTAACACACTTGTTAAAGAATGCTAAAGACAAATGTGTTCTTCAGGTCAGAGGTGAAGACCCAGCTGGAGAGTATGTCGTCGCGGGTGGACCGCGTGGAGGGGGAGCTGGAGTACCTGGAGAACAAGATACCTGCTCCACAAAACATCGAGATAGAGGAGGCCCTGCTGGAGCAGCAGGTGCTGGACGCAGAGCAGGAGCAGCTCAAGAAGAAAGGCAAACTCAAACTGCAGAATGGTGTGTAGGAGGATGTGTGTGTGTGTGTGTGTGCGTGCGTGTGCGTGCATGCGCGCGTGTGTGTGTGGAGATGGTATAGACAGACAGTGTACAAAATGTGAGAAGAGAGGAGAAGCAGCACATGAACGGAGGTGTGGTTATTTTCTGTGATGTATTCATTAGCGGCTTCAAGTGTTAATCAGAATGAAGATGTCTTGGCAGCTATATTTGACACTTCATCTCTATGACGCATATGATGTACGTATATAGATATACTTTTCCATATATGTTTTGTAGTTCTCTGCATATTCTTATCCTTATATTTTTACACTTGTTTAACACTTTTTAATGACTTCACTGCCCTGTAATTCTGCTGCTGAGACAACGACATGTTTAAGTGTGTGGTAATCTTCACACTGTTGACTGGCAATCACTCACCCCACACATGTTTATATATACGGCAAAGGTTCTTGGTTCACGGCACTTCACACAGGAACGTCTATATGATCTGTGGTTCTTGGCTGCATCTCCAGATTGCAGCACTGTCTTGAATGCGGTCAAGTCTCTGAAGATTGTGAGGAAGGTGGGAGACGCCCACGGCTCCTGGTTCAAGGACCCTTCCCCGGGGGCCTCCAAGGTCCACCCTTTAGATTTCAGGATGCTACAGTGCCATATGTTTTATGCATACCATACAAATATATATAGATATACAATATATACATTCAAATGTTGCCTTGTACACATATGTGGACAAGCTTATACACAATGCTTATAACCATCATTGTGTTATTATTGTTATTCATGATTTCTTTCAGTTTGAGGGGGGTTAAGATTTGTAATCATAGCTTAATAGAGAGATGCTTCGTTCAGCCACCGTTTGACGTTGCGGGTATGAAACCCAATGTGTTCTCCCAGGTGTACTTCCTCAGCGGGCTGAGAAACGACACCCTGCTGGAGTACACGTCGGTGAAAAGCTTCACCGAGGGCAGCAGCAAACATGGCCCCAAGGTGGTGAAGCTGCCCTCCTATTGGCAGGGGACGGGTCATGTGGTCTACAACGGATTCCTCTACTACCACAAGGCAGACACTCCCAACCAGATAGTGAAAGTGAGTGACATAAACCAGGGTCTAAACAGGAGTGACGTCCACCCTGTGGTCACCACCAGCGTTGTGTAATGTTGCGGGTGGGCGGCAGTAGGTCAGGAGGTAGAGCGGCTGTTGGTTTGATCCCTGGCTCCCCCTAGCCAGCTGACACCTAACCCCGACTGCAACGGCTATTACCTTGCATTGTATGAATGGAGGAATGTGATATAAATGTGATATAAACGTATAGAAATGCAATCCATTTACCACTGTGTGTCGCTGTGTTCACTGCTGACCAGGCGCGCTTGCCCAACGGCACACAGGCAGACACCATGCTGATCCCGGGAGCCGGCCGTCTCCCGGCCTACAGTCTGAACCCCAACACTTACCTTGACCTGGCTGTGGACGAGCTGGGGCTGTGGGTCATTCACACAGATCCAGACTACGCTGGGAACCTGGTCATCACCAAGCTGGAGACAGGTATGTGTGTGTGTGCGTTTGTGCGTGTGTGTGTGTGTGTGTGTGTGTGTGTGCGGGTGCTTGTGTATGTTTGTGTGTGCATGTGTGTGTGAGGGAGACAGAGAGAGAGAGCGATAAAGAGACAAGAGAGAGAGAGAGGTAGAAAGAGAGAGAGAGTGAAAGAGAGAGCTCCTGACCCACTCCCTCTCCTCCTGTGTGTCCATGCTCAGCCACCCTGGCGATGGAGAACACCTGGGACACGCTGTGCAGGAGCCGGGGGGCCGAGGGGGCCTTCCTGATTTGCGGGACCCTCTACGTGGTGTACAACACGCGCTACGGGGGCCGCTCCAGCGTCCAGTGTCTGTACGACATCCACGACACCGTCCACAGGTGGGTGGACACACACACACACACACACACACACACACACAGACACACGCCCGCATACATGGACACACACACGTACACACACATACACACACGGACGCATGCATACATGGATACACACAAAAATACACATACATGCGCACACACACACACAGACACTCATATACACAATCACATACACACACAGGGACCACACACATACACATAGGGATCATTTAAGAAGTTCAGTGGGTGTAGGATTAGGGATACATGTAAACAAACACGTTTATTTATTCATTTATCCATACTGTACTAAATTGTGTATGCCATTGTTTAACTATAAATACGATATTTAATTAATTAATTCATACATTAATTCATACAATTAATGCATACAAAAACCCAAGATGTATCCATTGTCCTTCATTTTGGAGAGATACCGAAGCCACACGTTGAGATGCTGAGTTGATGTGTTTTGCAGCGGAGAGAGCCCCGTGCTGTTCTTCCCGAAGCGCTACACCAGTCACGCCAGTCTCTACTACCACCCTCGAGATAAGCAGCTGTACGCCTGGGACGACGGCTACCAGACCATATACAAGGTCGAAACGCGCAGAAAGGACCAAATGTAATTTGGAACCGAATCATCTCTTTGACACGTGGGCTACGCGACCGTCCCGCCCACCTCGACCAGTGTTATTCTAATAGGAGATACAGCAAGACATCATTAGTCTTAATTAGTCTATGTAGAAGACACTATTATCTACTGTCACTTTCCGACTGTACTGTCAAGTCATTGATAACTGTCCCAGCTGGTGTTCTTCAAAGACTTTATAGACTATATCCACTATTCAGTGGTCATTAAAATGCACATAGCCTACATTCTGCAGGCATATTTTTGTAACCTTCACCTCAATAAAGTACTTAATCGTTGTTTTGTTTGGATGTCCTTTTCTATCTCTTATGATATGTATATATTTGATGAATAGCGTCTCACTCGAAATCACCCGCAACATATTCGTAACCATGACCAGCGCTGACGTAAGCGGCCCCGCTGATTCGCCCATTAACCCAAAGTGGATGACCAATCCCTGCGGTCACAGCGGAATCGGTCAAGCCCGCCCATTTTCGGTTGGACGGTGACGTCGTGAAAGAGGCGCGGCACGTTTGAATGTTGACAGGAGTCTTCTGGTGTGGACCGAAGTAGAGACAAAGCCGTTTAGCCGCGGTTAAACCACTCGATATCGCCAAACGTCTTCATCAACTCTACAATGAGAGGCAGGAACGGCAGTAACGCAAGCAGGAGGAGCTCAATAACAAAACGACGCAGTGAGAGTCGGCGTTTTGACGAATTCGGCTTTGCCCTAACTAAACGAAAGGACCAGAAACTGTATCATCGATGTCACGATTACAGGTGTGCGACAGAGAGTCTGTTCTGGTTTGTTCCTTTGTTTTGCCTGCCCTCTCTCATCTACTATAGACGTATTCTGTAACTGGTTTAACGGTTAAACACAAACAAGAGTTTAGTGGTTCCGTTGAAGTAGCCCGCTGGACTACACACACGTAAATGAAACGCCCTGAATCTCAGTCTCTTAAATGTGGACCGAACTATAACACTACATCCATGGTGGCCTTATTCTGTGTCTCCTCTCCGAGAATCACGTTGTTGTATGTGTCATTTGCCCTGTTATGTTATATTTACTAGCTATCTCTCACGAGGCAATTATTGACATGTCAATTGCATGTATGTACATGTACATACAAAGACAACGAAACATTACACAGTATATATACACACATGTATGTGTGTATATATACTGTGTAATGTTTCGTTGTCTTTCCTCTTCACACTTGAGGAGTTGCTTTTCAGGACTCTGTTCTGGTACAATATGTGTGGTATCGTACTGTGTGGTATTGTATTGTATTGTATTGTGTTGTATTGTATTGTGTGGTCTTTTCTTAGCTACCCTCAGCTGAGCCCAGTAAGGGTCAAGGAACTGTGTGAGCTTCTTAGCTACTGGAACGGGGGCAGTTTCATCTGCAGAAGTCAGGTTAGGGGCTCACTATGTTGTGAGATATGTTTCAGATATATTTATTTCAAAAGAGGATATGTTTCAAATATCTGTTCCCGTGGTTGTGTTGAATAATTGCAGATAGAACGGTTTATCAGGATGGGTATTCCTCCTAGTTTACGAGGCCGGGTGTGGAAGTGTCTCCTCGGAGTTGATAGCCTGAGAGAGACCAGTGACTTTAACTATCAGGTAAGACATTTTCTAAAAACATTTTCCCTTTTGGATAATAGTTTACATAAATGTGTATATTCTATGTTGCTTATTTGTATCAAGAGTGTGTGTTATGAACGTCAACACTTTTGTTCTTCAAATGTATCTTCAACAGTATCTTATTCAACGATAATTTTTTATCAATTATGATTCCAATTTGTTTGTGAATTATATGAATGCAGTCTGGAAGAATGTTCAACAAACAAAATCCTTTGCAGTCAAATAACAACAACAATAAAACGCCCTGTAAACAGAGTTGCTTGTCAGAGGTGCGGGGGCCCCTGGTGGACCTGGGAGTCAGTGAGTATGGAATCCTTTCTGCCATAGCTACGCTAAGCGACACCCAGAATGACCTGGGATCAACCAATCAGCAGGCTTCCAGTGGCCCTGACCCAGGCTACTCCAGGGATGATGTCACGCTCTTTCGACAGATCGCTCTGGATCTGCGTGAGTAGAGGGAGGGAGGGAGTGAGTGAGTGTCCAATTCCATTCCTAGAATATGAATCACAATGTATTCAATTCTATCTGTAATTGTGATGGTTCCCTAGAGCGTTCCTTTCCATCCCACCGCTCTCTGATGGGGGACAGTCCTGAGGCCATCGAGGGTCAGGCCAAACTCTTTAGGGTCCTCATCGCCTATGCCAAGTATAACCCAAAGATCGGATACAGCCAAGGTGTGAAAACAGATGCCTATCCTTTATTATTCATTAAATGAGTGGATATCTATACACACAACTTTGTATTTTTCTTAAATAAGATGTATTGTGTAAATCTCAGTGAATCACAGCTCACGTTTAACTGCAGTATAAACGTTAACCACTTGAGGGCAGCAGAGGGCTATATTAGACTAATTTAACAACCTTGATACACGTAAGCCATCACGCTCCAATGCAGTGAACCAAATTCACTCCTTTTTTCAATATAGATCTGTGTGGGGGGATGTAACTATACTTCCACATCCACCATCCATTGTTGAAGTTACACAACATGTTTCACTCTGTGTGTGTCTGCTTCCCCTTCAGGGATGTCCTACATAGCTGCAGTGCTGCTGATGCAGTTGGGAGAGGAGGAGGCCTTCTGGGCCCTGGTGGCTCTGCTGGATAAGCCCAAATACCTGGCCCAGCTGTTTGACCTCAACCTCACCGAGTAAGGCTGGCCTTAAGCTCCACTGCCACAACAGCAACAACACACAGTGTTAGGTGTGCCTGAGGGTAGATAAACGTTGATGAGGTCAAAAGTGAACATTATGGTTGTGGTGGAAGACTGTGTTGTAGTGTGTGTGGACTGGTTATGTGTTATTTATGGCATGCATATAAGGTGATTTTTTTTGTCCAATAAGGGTCCAGCATCAAGTAAAGGTGTTTGATCATTTCCTGAAGCACAGGAAGCCACAGCTCTCCCAGCACTTGGTAAGTTGTGTTCAAGGTCCCCTTATGTCAAACCAGCTTTGTAAATTGTTGAAATGTATGTATTAGTAGGCTGAAGGCATCCACTGCGCACAGAACTTTAGGGAACTTTATCAGGGAAGGGCAAGTCAAAAACACACAGATGGCGTCCTTTAATAGACTGTGCTACCAACAAAGCAGTCTAACTTTTAATCCATGCATCCTGGTGTGAAATTAATTAATTGTAGCGAGGTATTTCAGGGGTGTGTGTGTGTGTGTGGGTCTGTGTGTGTG
>OMKP01084183.1:0-10407 GCA_900302375.1 Bathygadus melanobranchus | reverse complement strand
CATCGCAACGTTGTGTTTTCACATGACTTCTGATGCTTTTACTAATGTGCCATGGTGTCAACTGATTTGTCCGTGTGGCACAAAAAACTGAAAGGAAAGTTTTACCACAAACGAGAGCTATGAAGAGGACTATAAAGGTGGCTACTCGGCTATGAAGAGGACTATGAAAGTGGCTACTCGGCTATGAAGAGGACTATGAAAGTGGCTGCTCGGCTATGAAGAGGACTATAAAAGTGGCTACTCGGCTATGAAGAGGACTATGAAGGCGGCTACTCCTCTATGAAGGTGGCTACTCAGCTATGACATAGGCTACTCGGCTATGAAGGTGTCTACACAGCTATGAAGAGGACTATGAAGGTGGCTACACAGCTATGAAGAGGACTATGAAGGTGGCTACCCAGCTATGAACAGGACTATGAAGGTGGCTACACACCTATGAACAGGACTATGAGGGTGGCTACTCAGCTATGAAGAGGACTATGAAGGTGGCTACACAGCTATGAACAGGACTATGAGGGTGGCTACTCACCTATGAAGATGACTCCTATGGCTCCGGCCTCCTGTAGTCTGCGGGCCTTCCCGGCGAACATGCAGTCCCCACGTAGCACCAGAGCTACGTGACCCCTGAGTTGGTCGGCGTTTTCTATTGGTCCACACGCCGTGTATGGCGACGCCTTCATGATGCTGCCCTTCACCTGGTGAGGTAATGTCAGGTGAATGAGTGAAGAGGAAGCTGCATCCAAAGAATTACAATTACTAATGAAGTGATGATCAAACGCATAACAAAGAATGCTGATTACATAAAAATATGCATAATGAAAAGGCTTATTAAATCAATTTGATAAAACGTAATCAACTTTAAATGTAAAATGACTTTGCTGTGAAAAGCCTGACACATTTAGTGACGTCGTAAACGTGAACAAATGTACTGACGCCATGCTCTTGCTTGGTGAGGTCCATCCCAAACTTGGCCGGTCCAGCGGTGAGCACCGTCCTCCCCAGAAAGGGAGGAGAGATGAGCTGGACGATGTGGGGCACCACCTCCTCCTCCTCCGGGGCGTGGCTCACCTCCGCCACCAGCTTCACCCGATACACCCCCTTATTCTCCTGCAGTCGTATGATCTCCATCAATGCATTGCAACCGACTGAACACACAACGCTAGCACACATGTCAATATTACGGGGAACATTTAATGAAAAATAGAGAATAAACACGTAGAAAGTATATAGCAGTTTTTCTCTGTTATCTCTAATATTATACAAATGTAAGAGCTCTATTGTCCATCATGTCTGCAGTGTAACCACATCCAGAGCAAAAGGTTTCGTACCCCCAGCCCCCTGCCCTCCCCCAGGGACACCTCGTTGAGTGGGGTCAGGGAGATGCCCATGCTCTTCAGGAACTCGACAGGCTCCATACCGTCGTCATGGAGGGGCAGCTCGATCTCCCTGTTACAACAACGCACACGTTGACACTTCAAGTAACTACAACTCACACACACGACTCACTGTACCCCCACCTGTGCCAGGAAACACACACCTGACGGGTACAGAGTTGAAGGCGCGTCCCACGCCAGTGAGGTACTTGTAGCTGTCCCTGATGGTCTTGGCGAAGGACGGATTGTTGGGGAAGAGGGTCTGGGTGCTGGGGCAGGAGTAGGTGAACAGCTCCTCCTCCAGGGCCAAGGGGGCCGTGTCCTACAGCAACAAACGACACATTTTAGAACAACGGAAGAACCCAGGAGTCCACAGTAGGGCTGAATGATATGGTAAAAGAATCATATTGCGATTATTTCGACAGATATTGCGATCGCTTGGCCTTGATTTTCTTTTTCTCAAATTCACAAACTTCAAGGATTTCAAGGACATATCTTCTGTCGTGTGTGTGCTCACTGTGGCATTGGCTCTGCGGGGGGGCTGGGTTGTGGACAGGGAGACGGGCAGGAGGTGGGCCTCAGTAGTGAAGATGTAGTCGTCGATGTCGAAGGGCAGCTGGCTCTTCTCAGAGAACAGCAGGTACAGATACTTGAACATCTCGGCCAGGAAGAACGAGTCCATCCTGTAGAGAGTACATGTTCAATCATATCAGAAGGATTTAGTTAGTCCGGCCCTCGTTAAGTAGCATTTGGTCCGTTATGGCCCTCAGCCTCACACACCCCTGCTCTAGAGTAAGCATCGTGAATGTTACCGGTCTTCGTGTGTCCCGGTGCGGACGTCCTGCATGGCAGCGAAGCCGCAAGGCACCCTGGCGTAGGCGTTGAGCTTCTCCACGATGGACTGGCCCACTCTGAGGTAGTAGGGGTCCCCTGTGGCCTGCGGAGAGCACAGTCGTGACACCAAACCGTATCTACAAGGTGCTGTGAGGTAGCACACACTCAGACTAGCTAGGGACCCCGTAGTGAACTGACCCAATGTGCATTATCCATAGCGATAGATAAACACACACATTACCAATATGAATGAATATTAGTTTACCTTGTAGAGGTAGTAGGTGCTCTCTGCAAACTCTGGCCTCAGTGGATGTTGGCCCCAGTGAACTCTGAACTCTGTGGTAAAAGCCTACATCAAAATGTTCAAATGAGTTAAAAGGTTTTCCGCAGGACAAACTCAAAGCATCATATTAATTATACTATCCATCCTTTGTTTGCTAGTAGACAAGAGAGACCATTAGCACAAGTGCTAAAACAATAGAGGTTTGAAGAGAAGTCCTACCTCTGGTAAGAACTTATGCTGTTTGGTGACCTGGTAGAGCATCTCATGGGTTTCAATGGCGGGCTTCAGGTCTCCTCTTAAAACCTGTGTGTGGAGGGAACACGTCTCTAAAGGTTAGACAGACAGTCGTGTTGAGGAAGTGAGTGCAGTGGCGTCAGTAGTCCAGCGGTGGCGCTGCACTGCTGCTGGACGCATGTAGGAGAAACACTGGCTCACAGTTAGCGTCTCATTCAAGGAAGAAAGTATCGCTGCTTTTATAGCCTACATGCAGCAGGTTTGACCAATGGGTTCATGGCACATGACGTCTATGACGCAGTGTTGCTGTTACCGAACCACTATGTTCAGTTTACTCATGCATTTTGTGGATCGTACCTCCAGCAGCTTTAAGCCCACATGTTGTAGCGTTAGCCGTCACGTGACACTCACCTGCAGGCCAGGGAAGAAGGCCAGGAGCGAGTCCATCCAGCTGCGCACGCTCACGGTGGGGTTGTGCATGTGTACGTTGAGCAGCAGCGGGGGCTGGCTGATGTACTTCATGATGGCGCTGTAGTGCTGTAGCACACAAGTAGCACTAGCTTACCAAGTGTTCAAAAAAGACAACACAGACCATACTGCATAACCATTATGGACCGTTTAGTAATCCACCAGGGACTCTCTCAGTGAATTTTAGATATAAGTTATTAAGGGTTCATATACTGGTCTACTGCCCCTGGTGTACGTGTCAACGTGACGTCAAATAATATACATGCAGGAAGCTCTGTGAAGATCCACGGTGTATCTCAGCATGGCTAACGTGCTGCTGTACGTAGAACTGTAAATCTAGAACTGATAACCCTGGACTGATAATCAAGAACTGTAAATTCTGAACTGTTAATCCAGCTTTAGGACCTTTTCCACTAAACTACAGCGCCCCCTGCCCACATATAGCAAAACAACTAGTGTACTTCACAGTTGTAATGAGAGTTAATTAAGGGTAAAACACAGACTTACAATATTGAACCTCTCCAGGAACACAGAGTCTCCCAGCAGGATGTACGCCTTCATCAGGTACTCATAGTAGGAGTCGATACCGGCACCCACCCCACTGTCTGCAAACACAAGGGCTATTCACTCAACAAGTCATTTGAACCAGTGCTGCACATGTGATGGTGAGTAGCGAGGCTGACCTCTGCGGACCCAGTCTCCATTATGTATATTAATGACAGTCCCGACCAAATCGCTTCCTCTCTGTCGCTTCTCCCACAGGACGTCCAGAGCCTTCCTGGCATGTTCCTGTGAGAGAGAACACATGATGTGACCACCTGGAAGATGATACCACCTACCCACTGACGCCGTCACAGTGTTCAGTCTTATTTCTACTTCCACTGGAATCAGCAACAAACAAGTATCCATCATGACTGAATTGCCACGTTAGCAGCTAATGTTATGGCTAACAACCCCAGGGATTCGACCATGGATTCACCATGGCCCTTTCCAGGGGAACATTTCCAGATGGTAAAAACGTATTAGTTTCTGGAAAGCCTGTGATAGCTGCCGGCTGTCCCCGAGACAAACACATGACAGCCCATTCATTTTCCCATAGGGAACTTGGCGGGGATGACGTCACTATGGCGACTACACACCTCAAACACAGCATCCCCAGAGAGTCTGCTGAGAGCTGCGAACTCCAGGATCATGGTCCCTGCGCACGCTGTGCAGGTGTCCGACTCGGGGGTCATCACTCCATAACGAAGGTTCACCTGGAAGCACAATATGTATGGTTTAATCACTTCCTGCAGGTCAGAGTGTACGTTTACAATGGTATGGTATATTATTTGGACAAAGACAATGATTTGGTTTCTTCAAAGAGATCTATGTTCTATGCTATTCTATGAAACGTCAGACAAATCCGGCATCTTAAGTCCAAAGCACACGGAGCGTGACCCAAAAAATAAATAAAATCACATTGTTTTTAGCCGAGCACACGTGAAAATTTTGCCGTGTTTCCCGACACGGCCGTGTGCTTTGATCTTAATGATGAGGTCAGAGGGCGTACACTTCCTCTACAATACAATGAGGATAGCATCTCCTTCAATAGTGAGCGAAGCCGTCATACCCTGGGGTATGGAAGGCCACTGGTGGTGTTGAAGGCAGGCAGTAGTCTGTGGCCCAGCTCCTTGGCCATGTGGAGCAGCTCGTCGTCATACCAACGCATCCTCTCCCCGCGCTGGCGCAGCAGGTCAGCCATCACATGAGCCCCCAGGAGCCCTCTGGACACGCCCACCAGGAGGACCAGGGACCGTTACATTTACTAGACAATGCTTTTACCCACAGTGACATGCAGTGAGTTCTGGTCACAGATCACAGGTAGACTGTGGACTGTGGACACGGGGGATCAAACCCACGTCCTTTTCGACTTAGTCTTTAGCTTATGGTAAATGGTAAATGGACTGCATTTATATATCTCTTTTATCCAAAGCGCTTTACATTTGCCTCACATTCACCCATTCATACACCGACGGTGGTGTCAACCATGCAAGGTAACAACCAGCTCGGGAGCAGTTAGGGTTAGGTGTCTTGCTCAGGGACACCTCGACAATGAGCTAGGCGGAGCCGGGGATCGAACCAGCAACCTTCCGGTTGCCAGACAACCGCTCTACCCCCTGAGCTACTGTCGCTCTAGCTTAAACTCTACATCGAAACTGTATCAGCGAATCATAAAATGAATAAGCTCTTAGTTATTTACTGACAAACACTTACTAGTCTATAGCCTGATCTTCTGGCACCTCTTATATTCTTATAATTCTTATAACGTCAACATTCTTATTTGATTTTAGATAGCAATGGAACAAACATTGGCGATAGACAAACATTTGTTGTAGTTTTGGTACTTCTGCTTGTACAGGCATATTTTTTGGAACTAATACTGAGGCGGTCCACCTCTGGAGCTGACTGAAATCAAAGTCACATCTTTATGCAGAATATTTTCAACATTTAGTGAAATATAAAGAGTAAATATTGCATACCCCAACACTCTGATGTTGGTCTCAAACACAGAGACCACCACATCGTTGTCCAAACGCACGTCTGTCATAGTCTTCCTCACCGCTTCTTCAAACTCATCTAGCTTGTTCAAAACCTATGAGCACACAGAGAGAGAGAGAGAGAGAGAGAGAGAGAGTCAATGAACAGTATATTTAAAGCAACATTTTAAATGTCTGTCACACCTTTCACTCCTCCCTTAAAAAAAAACAGCCTTCACTCATGTAAAGTTTATCACTTCACTCACCACCAGGGTGTCGAGGGTGTCGATCAGTGTCAGGGAGAACCTAGAAGACAAATGAAGAGTAAGTAACTCCTTTAAGCCATTATGTGGTTCAGTTTGTGTCTTGCTTGTACAATGCAGACCTGTATATTTGGATTATGAATCATTTTCATCGGTTGTTTAACCCTTTACAGTTGAAGCTTACACTTTTAATGAACATATGTGCATGTCATAAAAGGTCAAGTAAATGAAACTCCTGCTCTAAAGTGAGACACACGAGACATATCTGATCTTTGCTCTTATCAGTTGAGGTCATCATTCTTCTTTGTCTCTGAATACCAATGTTGACCATGTAACTGTGCCCTCAGAAGTGTCTCTGGTATGTCAGTCATAGCCACATGACTGCGAGCCTAAACTTACTTCCCCAGGGAGTCATCGATGTCCCCTCTGTTGGGCTCCTGACCCCGGACTCTTCCACGACAACTCAAGGGCATCAGCTCGTCTGCTGGGTAGGCATATTTCTGGAGCGGCACAGAGAAAGACAATGAATCAGTTAAGTTCCTTGCTTCATGTGAACAGACAAAGCCTTAACATACAAACGGAAGATGGTCTTTTATGAAGGGGATTGTGTGTGTGCTTGTAACGTCAACACACATGTAAAAACACAGAGACAGATGATAATATGTAGCTGTTTCAATCGTATCTCAAAGTCATGCTTTATTTGACAGCAGCTAGCCTGTGTTAGCAGTGGTCACTATCACTACTAGTGCTTCATTAATGTAGCTACGCTTCCTTACCATGTAGCTTCCGTAAGCATGGTCAAACATCTCAACAACCTGGTTCCTGAAACAACAGAAGTACAGAACACGTGTTCCAACAGTACAGAGGGACAACATGCCTTGACAACGTCCATAGAAAGCTAAACGTTCACGTCGTTCACCTGATGACAGCCTTCTCCTCTGCTGACATGTGGTGGCTCTCTTGACAACTTGCCCATCCATAAAGAATGGTAAGGAGTAGAGCCTTGAGCATCCTTCCAGGGAACAGAGGGTGGATCCGAGGACTTGATACCAGAGAACACCGCCACATGTGTGGTCAGGCCGTTCACAGAGACCCTCACCCTGGCCCGGGGGTCCGGGCTACTTGTGTAGGTGAACTCTTCCAATCATGTCTAGACGCTGTAAATGCTTAATAACGACGGGCATACAGACCTCTGTGTGTTAACCAGCGAGGTTCCCTCAGAATATCACCAGCTAAGTCATAGTTTAGGTCACAAAGACATGGTTTTAACTGCTGGCTCCTATAATGGACTCCTTCTACTTGGAGCATCACATAATAACAAGGATGAGGTTATTGATGTGACGTCAACTAACGTCCAGCTAGCTGTAGGTCGCTAGCTAAACTAAGCCCAACTCCTCTCCATTACAGACGGAACACGTCACAAGCTGCTGGACCAATGGCCGACCACCTGGAGCTGGACGTCACCGTCTGCACCTCTGCGTCGTGCTGTCAGAACCGTCAGAACCGTCAGAGCCGTCAGAACTGTCACTTTCTGCTACGAGCGTTAGCCTTGACCCACTTCCTGGGAGTCTCCAAGAATCACGGCCGACGTCACCGACTGGGGAAGCGCTGTGATAGGCGGATAGAAACCTCGTCTCGCGTTATAGAGAGAGAGAGGGTGGGACTTTAAGCTACATCAGTTTAGCACCGGGAGAGGGAGGGACTTTCTTAGACAGATATCCGTTCTGTTACATGTTTCGGATATTGCTTTTCAACATTTTCTTAAAATAATCATCCATATTTATTATTTATTATAATAAATATGTTTTATAAATATTATTTATTTATTATTCTCCTTGTTGTTGTTGTTGTTGTTGTTATTGTTCCGCTCCGGTCACTGTTAACTGGCGTAAACAGCTCATAGGAAGTATGGGACCGGAAATCCCGTTGGGGTAGACAGGGATAATGCTTCAACTCGGGATCCTCTCAGCCTAGGTGGCTATAGCAGACTGGGAGGAATCCTATGCCAGGATTGGTCGAGATCCACAAGCGATCTCAACATATTTCCGGAATAATCTCACCCTATTTACGATACAATCTTAACGAAGATATCTATTTTATCTATATCTATCTATTTAAACTAACAAGTAATCCAATACGAACATTGAAATGACAAATCAGAATTGCAATTACATTTTTGTTATTTTGTAGGATGTATGTTTATTCAGTTTTCAGTTGGTGTTGTGATGACTGTACCACTGTATGTGTGTTAAATACATGACTTGATGACATTATTATGAGATGTATTTGTTGTCCATATAAATCATTTATCTTCACAGAGCAGGTTGATGGCCCCTGTTAGTTGACTTTCATCCTTTAATACTGTTTCATGTTTTTCATGTCATTGTGGCACAATAACTACATTTGACGTATGTTTGTTAATTTACTTCCCTTTATTTTTTACTTACCATTATTTTACTTATGTTGTGTAATTGTTAAAATAATAAAACTATGCAACGTATTTTCAAACACTGCGTTTGTTGTTCATGAGCGGCTGTAACTGCATTCGTGGAATTAATTATTATTGGCCTCGACGATCTCTCTTTAGGTCCATCCAGCTCAATCAAACGTTGTTTTTATACGATATTCATATTCCTCACCTTAAAATCTTTTTGTTACACCAGTTTTGATTGAATACTTTGTTGTCACGCCATCGTTATATTATATTTATTACAATACAAGCGGGTTCTTCTCCCTCTATATCACACAGTGAAGCATCACTTATTTCATTACAACTACCAGCCCCATTAAATCCATTGTTAACAGAAATTATTGTATGTAATGGCTCGATATAAAGGCATCTAATGCTTGTAAAACGGATATTGATTTATGAAATAGGACCCAATGAACTTTGATCAATGAATTAGATGAGACTATACGGGGCTACAATATAACGTGTTGAAACGGATCTGTTACTCTTCCTTGTTCACAGGGAGAGGATCCTGAATAGCGTTAGAGCATTATGGCGTTATCCCGGTCTACCACAATGTCATTTCCGGTATTTTACTTGCTATGAGCTGTGTGCGACATTTAACAGTCACTGGGCGAGACGGATAAGAACAAGACAAGAATAACAACCACATGGAGAATAAATGGGGAGTTGACGAAAATGTTGACAGAGCAATATCCGAAACATTTAACAGAACGTATATTACTCTGCCAGAAGTCCCTCCCTCTCTCCAACCTCTCGCCGCTAAAACAACGTGAATATGGAGCATCCCGAGCATCCCGGCCGCAGCTCATGGGCGTGTCGTTTTACTAACTTTACTAAAAGGTGCGGCGAGCTGTAGAAACGGTCCATTTGAAAAGCCTCCAGACTGAGTCCTTGTTGCTTTTCCAAGGTAAGAAAGTGATTTCAGTGTTTGTCTATTGATAATCTACCTTGACGCACATCTGTTTCTACTTACCTCGCCTGATTATATTATATGGATGCTCTTTACCCATGTGGTGATTTACTGTTTGGAGGTTATAAAGCCGATATTTTGGACATATAGGCGTCAAAGTTGTTTTTCGGAACTAAAACGTCAACAGTGAATGTGTTCTTACGAGTCACGTCATGTTAACACATGAAGCAGAGCATTGAAAAGGGTTTTATGAGCTCCAGCTAACAGGCCTTCATGCGTGTATAACATGTTTATAATATATATACATGTATATAACATGTATCCACAGCTTCTGACCTCAAACCCGAGAACATGTCTGTGTGGGTAAGTACGCTCACATAGGTGTGTGTGTGTGTGTGTGTGTGTGTGTGTGTGAGTGTGTGTGTGTGCCTAAGTAATAACATTATTATAACTACTACTATAGGCTTTAGTTGTACAAATAATTCATAACCTTTTATGACCAGGATGACCTCGACCTGCTGTTGGACTCCCCAACGCTGGCAGTAGCTGTAAGATGAACACACACACAACACAATGACGCATGTAAGATGAACACACACACACACACACACACACACACACACACACATATTTGCCTTTCAAATAACCGAGATACAAAAGATGAGCTAATGGTGAACGGTTATCCACGAGGACAAATATAGTTGTTGACAAATATGTTTTACATTCTCAAATAGCTTCATTCATTTAGAATCCTGTTTGTGTTGTTGTGTGTGTTGTTGTGTGTGTTGTTGTTTGTGTTGTTGTTGTGTGTGTGTGTGTGTGTGTGTGTGTTGTTTGTGTTGTTGTGTGTGTTGTTGTTTGTGTTGTTGTTTGTGTATTCCAGTCCACTGCTAGAGGAACTGTGAAGGCCAGTGCACATTTCAACGTAGC
Source organism: Bathygadus melanobranchus (assembly GCA_900302375.1). Lineage (NCBI taxonomy): Eukaryota > Metazoa > Chordata > Actinopteri > Gadiformes > Macrouridae > Bathygadus > Bathygadus melanobranchus. The sequence continues at coordinate 120 of OMKP01084183.1, read as the reverse complement.
GGAAGACGTTGCAGCTTTAAGGAAGGCCATGGAGGGCTTGGGTATGTTCATACACACATATATATATGTATATATTATACACACACATATGTATATATATATTATACACACACACATATA
>OMKP01084163.1:0-17078 GCA_900302375.1 Bathygadus melanobranchus | reverse complement strand
ACACATTTGTCGAAATAGGGAGACAACAATATATCGCTGAAGGTAAAGCTCAATTATAATAGAACAAGTTACAAGCATTTCCTGGTTGCCAGGTCAATAGAACAAGTTTACAAGCTTACAGTTGCTAGGTTGGCTCCTTACTGTACAACAGCAGGTAGCCAGGATAAGGTGGTACACAAGCTAAGTTATATTTCAAGCACGGTGGCTCAGTGCGTAGCACTGTTGCCTCACAGCAAGAAGGTTGTGGGTTCAAGTCCCGCATGGTGCAACATGTCGGGGCTGGTTCCCGGGCCTTTCTGTGTGGAGTTTGCATGTTCTCCCTGTGTTCACTCGGGTTCCCCCCATAGAACCCCACAACAAAAACATGCAGAAGAACAGAGAGTGTCTTTACTTTTAAGATCCTACGAAGAGCCAAGACATACAAATATGGGAGTGCTAAGGAGGGGTGGGATTCAAGTATTGATCAGGTAGGTGGGAGAGGGTTGGGGAGGAAAGGTGGGTAGGAGGTGAAACTATTCAAAGTCCAGGTGGACTCTGAATAGGTGGGTCTTGAGCCTCCTGCGGAAGCAGGTCTGTGATTCTGCTGTCCTGACCGCTGTCGGGAGGTCGTTCCACCACTGTGGTGCAAGGACAGAGAAGAGTTGTGATTTGGTGGAGCAACGTTTGTTTATTTTTAGTGATGGTGGTACCAGGCGGCCAGCTGAAGTGGTTGAGCGGAGTGTTCGAGCTGGGGCATGAGGTTTGGTTATAAGGTTAAAGTGAAGGTCAGAGGTCACTGTTGTCCCCAGTCTCAATGCAGTGATTTAGGAGAAACCATTTCAAGTTATTTATTTAATAAGTTATTAGTAATATGTTTTATGTTAGTAATATGTATTGTAATATATTTATTGTTCTGAGAGTACAAGGAAACATTAACTTCTGTATGAAACTGAATCAGGTAGCATGTAAAAAAAGTGATAAAACGAAGAAATGTTTGCATTTTCGACTGTTAAACATTGTGGAGTAAAAAGACTCTTCCTCCGACAACGGCAGCCCTTCAAGGTGGACCCCTCCTCTATCCTGATTGGTTGACAGACACGCATGTTCTGTGATGTCATCAACACACAGATGTATTGTATGAAGGGACAAGATATTTCCACCCCCAGAAGCTGGTCTTCAAGGTGAGTATTCATCAGGATTGCAAACGCTCTACGATTATCACAGCTATAATCAGCAACTCTACGAAGTTGTTTAGCCCTTGAGTTGTGTTTAGTGTTTTAGTACTCGTGTCTCGTTTACTCAAGTCGTTTTAGCAGATGCTTTTATCCAGAGCAGGTACTCATTAGGGCATCTTGCTCAAGGACGTCTACTGGCCATTGAGTTTCGAACCCAGAATCTTTCGGCTGGATATCGAACACCCTTATCCCTACTAGACTATACTCCTCCATACAATCCTGAATCCTAATGTAATGCTTACTTTAACAACCACAATAAGCACAATATGAGTGTTTGAGTGTTTCTACATGATGTACTGGAGATGTTCCAGGGCATAAGTACGTCACTTAGAATCACTGAAATGGGCCTTTTGTGGTTGCTAAATGCTGTTGTAGATTGTTGTACTCTGTGGTGTGTGTGGTTTGGACAGATCCTTTGCAGATGAACGGCTCCACGCCGCAGAACTCAGGCGTGATGGTGAAAGCGGTTCTCTCGATGACGCCCTGCTTTGCCTGCCTCTACATCAATGCCATCATGCTATTCTCCCTCGGCCACAAGGCCACGTTCCTGGAGTCGTCGCGGTACCTCCTCTTCGGCCACCTGCTGCTCACGGACACCTTCCACCTGCTGTTCTGCATGCTGATCTACCTGTTTGCCGTGGCCCAGTTTCGGCTCACCAACTTCCTGTGCATGTTCCTGCTGATGCTGGGAGAGACCATCGCCATGGCCTCGCCCCTCACCCTCGCCTTGATGTCACTGGAGCGCTACGTGGCGATCTGCTTCCCGCTGAGACACGCCCAGATCTCCACCCGGCGGCGCATCAGCGTCACCATCATGGCCGTGTGGTGTGTAGCCGCGGCGGACCCCCTCAGCGAGATATTGTACTACATGTCGGTGGAGAACAGGACGTTCACCATGCAGAGCTTCTGCAACCGCAACACACTGCTGAGCCGGCAGTTCTTCAGCAACCTCAACATGTCGTTCACCGGGTTCTACTTCGTGGCGGTGGGCGTCACCATCACCTACACGTACGTCTTCATCGTGATAGCGGCGAGGTCGGCCATGAAGCAGGCGAGCAAGGCTCGCAAGACCGTGCTACTGCACATGTTCCAGCTGTGCTTGTGCCTCACTTCCACCATGTACAACATGATTAACTCGATGGTGACGCTGAACATCAGCTACGTGATGGGCCTCCACATCCAGTACTCGCTCTTCCTCTGCCTCATCATCTTCCCCCGGTTCCTGAACCCGCTCATCTACGGCTTGCGAGACGAAGCGTTCAGACGCGTCTTCAAACACTACTTCCTGTTCGGGCTTCGGACGCACAGGAAATCGACCGCGTAGCGTCGCGTTAGGGTTAGTTATCCGTAGGGGAGGTGGTATCTCCCAGTAGTGTATACGTTTATTTATAGTTTTGTAATGTACATAATATAGGATTATTTACTTGATTACATTTATATTCTGTCATCTGGTATATTTTTTTCAGATATTACAGAAGATAACCTGATCCATGGTCTTCTTTCAGAACCTTTGGTACAGGAGATTAACTGTTTCAGACTAAATAATTTCCATAACATAATCTGTTTTTAATACATAGTAGGAGATTAAGCCTTTTCGTTAAAAGATGAGAGATTTGACTTTTAAAAACATTATATTGCATTAGGATGACAGAGTATGACATTTTCTGTTAATTTGATGAATATTTTGGGTCACTAATCCACATGTACAGTTTATTTATCTGTTATCTTATTTCTTATTTCCCTTCTGTCTCTGTTTTATTTAGATTGTAAAATACAATGCTTTGTCCAATTGCATTATAACTTTATATATCTTATTGCCTTATTGCCAGTCAAATTAAAAAAGCATTTGTATTTTTGTCATACACATGAGAGTATGACTTTTTCATTTGAAAAATAAATTTGGAATTGTAATTACATATTTTATTTATTTTAATTTTATTTAACCTTTATTTAACCAGGCAAGTCATTAAGAACAAATGAGTATTTACAATGGCGGCAAAAGACAAAGCCTCTTTAGGGGAGGGGGTAGAGGCTAAAAAGAAATTAAGTTAAATTAAGTTAAGACATCAGCACAAATCCAAACATTTCCAACACAGTTACATGGGTAGGGGAGGGGGGACAGACCAAGCAGGGTGTTGTAGATTAGCATGAACCAGTGAATATTACAACGGGTGTGTAAAGATGGCTAGTAGACAGAGGAATATGGAGAGCAGTGGTGTGTTTTGAAAGGGGCATGTGGAGTGTGTGGTGGTTGGTGGCTGGTTTAAGCAGCCTCACTTGGCCCAAGTTAGAGGGGGCTGGGTGGGGCTGCACACTTGTTTTGTTTTTCATTAGGGTAGAGAAGGCGTGTTGGACCCTAAGGAAGCTGTCCTGAAGTGATGTACTGCTGGGGAGGGAACAACGTATAAAGGACTGTGTCGTCAGCATAAAGGTGGATAGATGAGTCTACAACAGAACAAACAATGTCATTTATATATAAAGAAAAATGTGTGGGGCCTAGGATCAAACCCTGGGGTACACCTTTAGTGATAGGGAGGGGCTGAGAGAGGAGTTGATCTGATTTAACACGTTGCAGGTAGATTGAGAACAACACCAGTGAGTGACCAGAGACCCTAATGCTGCCCAGCCTGCAAGGATTAAATGATCAACAGTGTCAAAAGCCTTAAATCAATAAAGATTGCTGCACAATATTGTTTAGAATCTAAAGTGGAAATAATATCATTGAGGACTTTGAGGGTAGCAGTGACACAGTCATTACCAGGTCGGAAACCAGATTGAACTCTAAACACAATATTATAAACATCCAGGTAATTATAAAAAGTTTCTCAAACACTTTTGATAAACAAGGCAGTATAGAGATGGTCCTATAACAGTTAGGGGATGCACTACAGCTGCTTTCCGTGTGTGGGATTCCAGCTGTGTGGAGGGACAGGTTTAATGCTGAGTGAAGATGTCGGCCATACTCCACATTAAGTTACTGAGTAGGAGGTTTCTTTTTAAGATCTCTCCAGAATCTTTTTGGGTCAGAGCCACAGAAGGAAAATTGTTCTTTGAAATAGCCGGCTTTGGCCTTTCAAACAGCTTGCATGACCTTTTTCATTTGTAATATGCGTAAACATCAGGCAGTCTGCAGGGGATCCAGATAGCCGCACCTTGCCCCAGGCAGCGTTTTTTGCTGTGGCAAGCTCACGGTCAAGCCAGGGCTAAGTGGATTTTTTATTTTTATTTTCTTGACAGGGGCATGCCTGTTAACAATGGCACTAAACACTAAGCACTAAACTACCAAATGTTTATGTATATATATATATATATACATATATAATAAAACAATAAAACATTATATAATATATATATATTATCGAAAATACATGTACAATGCTGTCACCAATCTAATGATATATAATATGATATTATAATAGTATAATATAATATATACTATCATATCAGTATTTGCATTACTACGGTATATATATAACTTCTTTGCATTTCGACCACCAGATGTCAGTATAGGTTCAAAGTTATTTTTTGCAGGTACTCTCTCCCTCCCCAACACACACACATACACGCGCGCGCGCGCGCGCGCACACACACACACACACACACATGAGATGAGGCTGTCGAAATCCACATTTGAGGATGTTCTTATAGGCTAAAATGAAAATGACACTATGGGGGGAAAAATATGCAACTAAAATACTACTCCAAAAATAATACCACTTCGTTATTTACAATAGGTTTGTGAAGTTTGTTTGGTTGTGTACAGAATAACGTGAAGGTTATTTGAACAATAACCATGAGGCCTAGGCCTACTTGTGTTCAGTCTCTCTGGGTGTCCCCGGGTGTCGTATCCCTGTGGAATGCTTCTCAATGCACTTTAAGTGCTCTTAGAGACGTAGAGAGAGAGAGCTAGACAACACAACAGCCAAATACCTCCCCCGAAAACACGACTCTTCTCTCTAAAGCTCCCACCCGCTGTCGATTATTCCCTTGTCATTTGGATTCTTTTGGAGTTTGTCTGTGTGTTTACCTTCCAATCACACCGTTGAAGCCTATAAATATCTCAGCTAAACTTATACAATACACAATTAGAGGGACAGGTAAACAATCTGATGGTAGGCCAGTGCCCAGTTTAAATGCCAATGCCCAAACAGAACCAAACCGAGGAACATAAACTAGGCTATACTCAATATCTCAGTGTTGGCATTAACCACAAACACAAAGACACGGACAAAGACATGTGTTACGGTGGATATTTTAAGTGAAACATACAAATGTTCTTACAGTATCCTAGGTTACAGTCTGCTACCGTAGAAGACTGTGGGGGATGGGGAGGAGAAAAGGGCATTTAATTTTTAACAGAAGCTTCATTAAAAATGCTTTGTTGGCACGTCTCTCTCTGTCTCTTCTGGCTTTTTATCTCTCTCTCTCTCTCTCTCTCTCTCACTTCTGGCTCTTTATCTCCCTCTCTCTCTCTTTTCTCTCTTCTGGCTCTTCATCCCTGTCTCTCTCCTGTGTAAACATAAGATTTATCAATCGCCACTCCTTCCTAACCTTTCAGTCAGATTAAACTTTAACAGATAATTCTTCTGGACATAAACGGAATGCCAGAAGGAAATGAACAGCACGTCTTGTGGTTTAATTCGGTTTTCTGGTTACCTGGTTACCCGTCAGCAGGGGTACCCCTATATTTACGTCAGATTAATTAACTTGCTTGGTTAATAGACTCCCAAATGAGAGGCCATACGTAACATCAATGTACATCCAGTGACAAGACACCGTTATTCAAGCACATGTATCATAAACATAGCCGTACTGACTACCAAACCTAAGCACTGTTTAACATTCATAATAATAATACATATGTGAACTTATCTTACAGATAGGCTATTGTTATATTTTTCATGAAGACGTCATGTCTAAATAAAGGCATGCAGGTCTATTGGTTGGATAGGCCAATTGGTATTTTGTTATCCAATTGCAAAGTTACAGGCTAAATTGGCACCGTCTTTATGTCTATAAACTGAACAGACACACAGAGGGGGTACGGCGACGAAAACACACAACGTACCCACACACTGATCACAATCAACGGTCTTCAATAAAGATGACGTAATGTGCATAGGAGTGGATCATTCCGGGCGGGAGGGGGAGGGGTGTTTAGCAGCCCCCCACCCCCACCCCCATCAAGCGGACAGTTGGTTTCCCGTGGCAGGTGAGCGGCGGCCTCCCCCCTGCGGTCTGAGTGGGAGTGGTACGATCCAGACTCGGAGTCGAGCGGTTGCTGAGGCTCCTCAGTTTAGAAGAGACTGTCCAAGAGCAAAGTAGCGCCGGCAATATGTTCCTCCCTCGTCTCTGGAATAACCCTCAGCGGCAGGGCAGGATCGCGCTCATCCATCTGCTGTTCTACTGTATCTCGGGTATGTCGTCTCTTTGTGTGTCATTTCAAGCAGACGTGGTAGTTTTATGCAGAGAAGTTTCGTGCAACAGCCATGTGTGTCTCTCTGGCGTGCTGTCGGGGAGTGTGGTTTGGTTAAATGTTGTAGCCTAAACGCAGTTTACATGCGTGCATCTGAGGTAAATCATGCATTGGTTTAAGTGTTAGCCTAAATTTTGGTTCACGTTTAGTGAATCGTATTTTAGGGCTTTGGGGGAACTTGGTGAAAAGTTGACTTCAGTGCAGTGGAATGGATGCTGACCGCGGCTGCCATAGAAACGCTCCGTGGAAACGTCCGACGGTTCAGTCACCGATAAGACACCATGGAGACACCGATGGACAGATTGGAGATTTAAGTAGCAGCCATATTGGCGCCGGAGTAATGTTCACTAAGGGTTCGCTAAGTATCTCGGTGGGATGCCAGCTGGCCATTTTAATGAGTCACTTAATGCCCTGACTGATGGGCAGTGTGTTGTAGTTGGATCCAGTCCATTAACAGACCACAGGCTGAACAGACTAAATAGTTAAGATGTTTCTGAATGGTTCACTTCATAACTCCGCCCACAATCCCGAATACTTTACGCACCTTTTAACAAGTGTATTGATGACCAAATACACCTGTCCTGCTAATTGACTAAGCAGTCTACTACAAGCTCTACTTTAATGACTTCACCTAACTGATACAACTTGTGTAATCCCTTGTGTTGGACATGGCAATAGTCAAAAATGTTTGTATGTTCAGCTTTAAACATTTTGATTGAATCTTCCTGATTTTAATAAATCATTTTAAAGGTGTGTGTGTAAAGTAGGCATGTTTGTTGTCATGTTATCTCTCATATGTGCCACTGCCACAACATAACAAAGCCGTTTCTTTGCTTCAACATTAGCTGAACATTTACAGGATTTTGGGGAATCTTGCCAAGTGTCTAGACGTTTACTTTCTTTTCCTCAGGGAAGAGACGCTTGTAAAGCAAACTGTCAATCCCTAACTATTCCCAAGTTGCTGATTGTAGGTGAAGCAGCACCTGCCCCCAGAAGCCTTTATAAAATGCTTGGCCCCCTAGTTATTTCAAGCCTCTTGTGGAGCAGTGTATGGCAGAGATTCCGTGTTGTGATGCACTGGGAGCCACTCTGTGGAAACTAATTGCATACCGATGTAAACAATGGATGAAAGACACAAAAAGGAGGGCGAAAGCCTATTTTCACACAAGTGCGCTTCGAAAACTCATTTCCCTTTCTCTTTTTTTTCCTACTAGAACCAACATTAAACTGGGCCACGGCACTGGAAGTGAATGGTTCCACCTCTCTCTGTTATAATCGTCTAGTTCTGTGAAAGAGCCAGAAAGAGTCAGTGTGCCCTTCATAAAGTACTGTATTGTTTTCAATGTTCTGCTATTTTCCAATTATTCAGCCTTTCTCTTCATCCAGTCCTGACTAACAACCTTCAGGAAATTAGGCCAGTGGAGCAGATTTCTCGTGCTGGCTTTGGTTTAAATAGTAAAGCCTGTTTATGCTGCTGTACATTCCACACGAGGCTCTGACCTTGTGTTTTATTGAATGGACCAACAGGCTTCATTCAGGACACTGGGTTTAAACCGGACTGAGCAATTAGCATGTGGTACTCCCTGGACTGTCCGAGACCAGAGAAGGAAGCTATAGCAACATCTCTCAGAGGATGCTCTCCAAAGACCACCGAGTCTTCTGAAACTAGGCTACGTCGTGCACCGCTTGAGTATTCCCCATCTTGTTGTGTAAGCCTTCCCTCCAGATGGATTACAATACAGTTTACATTCACAGAGATATATTCTCTCCCAGTGAATTACAACACAGTTTACATTCAGAGATATCTTTTTCCAAATTGAGATTTTGTTCTGTGTTCAGGTTTCATCCATTGTTCCCCATAAACAACAAACCAACAAACAAACTCTCCCAAATTACCTGTTAAATGGCATCCCATTTCCTGCTGTGGGCAGTCAATGGGAAAGAAGCTGGTATTTTTAGTCCAATGAGGTGTCAATAGTTCAGGCTTGTTCTCTCCAGATACGCAACCTTTGTCAGACTGTTGGTGTCTGTTAGGAGTACATTGTCTCTAGTCGTCATAGTTTTCTCCAGTTCCTTAAAGGGCAACTTTTCCAATGTTCAAAGAGCTTTGTATCAATTTAATGTGGATAGTATGCAAATGAACATGATGTTTACCTTTACTCCATCTTGCCTGCGCCCAGATGTCCCCACTAGTTTGTCGGCCGAATGATGCATTTCGCATCCGGTGTCATCTTGCCCGCCATCTTACCCCAACTCAGTCATCAACTCAGCCAAATGATGGAATTGCGCTGAGCTGCGCCCTAGAGACACAGAGAGCTTTGGCAACAACAAGATATCAGAGCGAGACTTCTCGTTGAGCGAGACTTGGTTAGACACAATAACAAACAGATGGGATCAAGTGAAAGGTAAAGAGATTTGTTTTTGGGATCCTTTCCACATAACAACCTGAGCCTGTCAGTGGCAAAAACAAGCACTTTTAGAGGACATACTTTGACGGGCCATGCTGCATTCTGTGGCTTGCTTAATACTGGACTAATTTAAAAAACTCCACATTGGTCAAGATGATTGGAAAATGGGTTGAAAAATGTATTTGAACAGTTATCCTTTTTAATTGTATCGTTAAAGGAAAGAACAAATAATAACGAATCAAGCCGTTGAGAAGTCTATTCTGAGAGACATTTCATATATTTGCTGTAAGTGTGTCTTAATATAGGCCTATTGTATAGACAGAACTGTTATATCTCACATTGGTGCTATAATGACTGATTTTCTTGAAGCGTGTCTATCCTTCGTTTTTGTCGCGCGTGAGTGGCTTCTGGCGTCTTTTTATCTCGCACGGATGAGCGCTCGCATCCTTTGTCCTTTTTGCATGGTTGGGGTGGATCCAGTGTATATAGACATGTATAGTAAGGTCATCATAATAGCTAGTCCTCAACAAATATCATTAAGGTAGTAGAATGTCCTTAAGGTGTAGTGGAATGTCCTTAAGGTGTAGGGGAATGTCCTTAAGGTGTAGGGGAATGTGCTTCAGGTATAGTGGAATTGCGTGAATGTAGAGTAGTCATTAAGGTATGGATTATTCCCCTAGCGTTTCCAAGCCGCCCCTCTTAACAATGACACTATGAAGAGTCCACTACAGTAGCAGCCTCCTCCTCCACATGCGGATCACTTGGAGGTGATTTGATACTGCAGAGTTTGCACTCTTTTACACACGGGACTCCCTGCTTTTATGTAGATTACCAAAATGTCAAAGCTGATTTCTACAAAAGCAAGCAGAAATGGGGCAGCAGATACATTCAGCGATAGCAGATGATTCCCCACTGAGGGAGAAGTCTCCCGGGTCCAGTCTGAACAGAGGTCACGAAAACACATTTCTGAAGTGTTGACATTTGGGTCAAGCTGCCTGTCGCCCTGGAAGTTTACCCCCTCCCCACCACGCACCGCACCACCCTTACCATGCGTGGATGTTCTCATCCCTCCGCACACACACAACGCCCTCAAGTCTCGACCACATGCTAGAACCACACACACGAGCCACATGAGCGGTGTGTGTGCGTGGCGGTGGCGTGGACTTAAGGAGTGGGCCGCCCGTCGTCCTCTGGGACCGAATGCCCTTGCGGTCAGGACGTCTATAATGTGGATGCGTGGCGTGCTCGCTGGCCAACTCCGTGTGTCAGCAGCTCTACTTATTTAGTCGTGAGATGCCTCAGGGTCAAAGCGAACACAACGTCACACTGATGGCTTTCAAATGATCCTCTTGATGCAGCGGAGGAGCACACTGTTGGCCGGGAGGAGGTTTGGTCTCCAATGTTTTGGGTTGGGTTTTGTTCTCTTGCCAGGAAACCATGAGAACCTAGAAATGTCCTGGAACCCTCAATGTCCCGACAAAACAAACTAGTTTTGTTTTGGTTTTTTGTTTGTGTTGCGTGTCGTCCAACTATAATATAAACCTGTATAAATGTTTTTGTGGTAGGGAAGATGTTTTTCATGGTGGTCGGGATCTAAGTCCTCTTCTAGACTACATGAAGGCTTCAGAAATGTGTTCTATTGATGAAGCCCAAGGTGTGACGTGAATTCAAAATGGCTTAGATTATTTTATAAAATTGTCCAAATAATTGGGTTGGGTCAAAACACTGATGGGTGTTTGGCACTTGGAAATGTTTTTGTGGTTAGAGAGTAATTAAATGAATAAAGTTTTTAGTTCTGAAAGAAAGCATTAAAGGCAGCCAAGTAATGCTGAAGTTAGCACAAAGCCGCTAATCTGGTGATTAGCAGCATCTTTGCATCAGAGTTGTTGGCTCTTTGGAACATTATGAACCGATTGGCTCCATAAAGTTAGTTTGTTGAATCATCCACTTGGATCAGAGTACTGCCTTATTTATTGATTTTGGATTCAGTTTTCTCTGTCATGGTGGGCAGGCTTATGTAAGGTTGTCCCCGGCTATGAAACATTTATACACAGACTTCACCTCCTTTTACTTATTCACTGCAGCACAGAAGGAGCCATCTAGCCCCATGGCTTGTCATCCTGTTCATTCAGAAACATTAGTGGTTGTAATAGACTGATGGCTCAGGGTTGGCCGAACATTAACCCGGCCTCTGCAGTGGTTTCTGTTTAAACCCTTGCCAGAGCAGGAGACGGAAACAGAAAACGTGTTTCTTGACCTCACATCTCCATCTTCTGTAAGATTGTAATATTATGGTTTGAATTGGCTTCCAGGGAGATAAGGTCATTGTATATGAATACAACATAAGGCTGATGAATATTACTTGCATTAGGCTAATGAACACTACTTAAGTAGTGGAATGAATACACTCTTGATGGAAGAATAAATTCATTCCATATCTACGGACTCGCCCAGTTCATGATGTGCTTTTTGTTTGTTGTATTTGCAGTACATTCTAATTAAGAAACTTAATTTGCATAATACTTTATGATGACCAAAATGTAATTCCTTCATAAATCAGTGAGCTAATATAATATGACCCAAGAGTATCTAGTTTTTATTTTTAGTAACATTATAAATCAGTTGGCTTGTTCGTTAACATTTATGCTTAACTGCAGAGGAGTCCGTACGAGCTGAACTCTCATCTGTGTAGTTAAGATGTTAAAGCGTAGGCCTAATAAACCTTCCTTCCGGCTCCAAAGTCCATTTCCATGTTTTGAAGAGGACTCGACGCTGTTTATTGGTTTATAGTAGTCGGTGTGCTGATTGCAGACGTACAATATCATCTCCCAAGTGATGCATACACGTCGCTTCTTCAGACGGATGAGGCTGTCGTCAATAAAATAAAAAACGGTTCAAATTCCGTTGTGCCGAAAAACTGAACCGCAAGAAGTTAATCTTCTGTGACACAAAGAAGAAATTCATTTCGCTGTCCCTCCTCTCCGTCACTGACAGCAGCTATTAGGCCAGAGACGAATGTGGAGCTGGCGAGGCAACAATATAATTTTTCTCCGTCTGTTGCCAAGCGATTCAGCAGTTTTGATTCACAATGACGTGTGTCCAGTGTCGTGATGTGGCGGAGAAGAGGAGGTCTGTCTGTTGTGCTGTGTTACGCTTTTAGTAATCTGTGACCTTTATTGCCCCACATTATTCGGCTCACCACCAGATCCCGTGCGCTTCCTTGATGTGGGTTTTCAACCACTCTTCAGTCCTACATCCTCTTCCTCAGCCCCCCGCTCTCCTCCTCCTCGTTCTACTTGCCGATGATGTCATCTACTAAGCACATGTCTGCTCCCCTCCCTCCCTACCTCACTCTCTGGTTCTACCGCTCTATCACTCTCTGCGTATGTCTTCTCGTTCTGTCCTCCTCTTCCTCCTGGCTGGTTTGGAGGTGAGCCAGGGGGTGACCTCCTCTTCCTCTGGGCTGGTTTGGAGGCGCGCCAGGGTGTGAAGACAACATGCGAGTTTCATCCCTCTGCATGTGTTTGTCCCGGTGGTTTCCGTCCAATAAGCCTCGAGTTTGGATTCCTGAGTTGAGGGGAAAGTTCTCTGACCACAGTGGAGCTTCTAGCTGGTGGTTCGAGAAGCAAAGGACTGTTGCCATGACGTCAGGCATTCCTGTCTCACCAAAATCAAAGCCGGCTCCACTCAATCTGTTTCTCATACGAGGAAAGACCAAACTGGCTTTTATTAATGTTCTATTTATTTATTTCCTCCCGTAGTTGGAGCTGTTTGTAGCAGCAGTCTTTGGAGGGAAGCGGATTTGAGCGGTACAGACAGGGTAGCGGTGCATAAATAAAGATTTATTGATTGATGGATATAGACAGCCTAGCGGGTAGCGTCTACCCCAGCCAGCCGGAAGGCTCCGCGTTGCATCCCCAACATCCGATAGCCCACCTTAGCGTCACTCTGGATGAATGTAGTAATTAAAGGGCCCCTATTCTACCACCATTTAGATGTGTTTAACCCGGTGGACCCAGTGGACAGTACTAACTGGTAGGCTGACCTAGCCGTCCTACCATCCCACTTGTGATGTCACTAGAGGGTTGATTTTTGGCTTGTAATGACTGATCAGGATCACACCTGGCGATGAAACAAGAGACCCTGCAACATCGGCCAACCCACAAGACCCGTGATGTAACTCTCTCTCTGTGTTTTCCCTGTGCTGTGCAGCAGGAGCCAAGGCCAGCCAGGTGCTGGTCCCCCAGAAGGTCAACGCGGTGCTGGGTAAGAACGTGACGCTGGAGTGCCGGGTGGAGGTGGGCACCAACCTCAGCCTGACCCAGAGCTCCTGGGAGCGCCGGCTGCCCACCGGGCCCGTCACGGTGGCCGTCTACAACCCCCTGTTCGGCATCTCCATCCCGCCGGAGTTCTCCGGGCGCCTGTCGTTCCGCTCGCCCTCGTCCCACGACGCCACCATCCTGCTGGTCAACGTGGGCTTCGCCGACATGGGCGTGTACACCTGCAAGGTGGCGACCTTTCCCCTGGGGAACACACAGGCCTCCACCACGGTCAACGTGCTCGGTATGTCGGTTTGGCGCTCTCACGTGTCGTTGTGCTTCTTTGGTGTGTTTCTGTTTTCGCGTGTGTGTGTGTGTGTGACGTTATCATGACATCATCTTGAGGTTGGTTGTTCCCTGGTTCATAGCCGTGGTGTCGGATCAGGATATGATCGTGGTTTTTGAAAATATTGTGTATCTATGTAATGGAGGTATTCATATATAATACATGACGTTATACAGCTCCAAATCTGGACCCAACGACGGGATGAAGAGGAGAAGAACTGCCCGGGGGACACAGGGAGGGGAGAGAGGTTCATTAAAAGAAAAATCCAGAGAAACAGAAAGGGAAGTTCCTTGGTAGATGTATCTCTTACATAACAGAGAAATGGGGCAGGGGTATATAAAGAGAGTGGGAATAGAGAGAGACAGACTTCTGAAGGGAGATCAGAAGAAGCGTGACGAGGAGAGGAACGGTGTGTTCTTCAGGGAACACACCGCTCCTCCACATTGTGAGATGTGCGCGCTCTGAGACGTGCACTCACTGTGCTCACCAGATGAGTGTTCTAGAGAAGATCCTGGTAGCAGAGATGAAAATGTTCTTTCTCTTTCTGTCTGTCTCTGTCTGTCTGTCTGTGTGTCTCTCTCTCTGTCTCTAGTGGAGCCTAAGGTCTCCCTCTCTGCCGGCCCCGGGCCCCTGGTGGATGGCGGTAACAAGACAGTGGTGGCCACGTGCATGGCCGAGCGAGCGCGCCCCCCGGCCGAGGTGTCCTGGGAGTCCAGCCTGTTCGGCCAATCGGAGGTGCGGCTGTCGGACGAGCCCAACGGGACGACCAGCACCCGGGTGCGCTACCTGTGGCAGCCCACCCGCCACGCCCAGACCCAGACCCACGGGCTCACCTGCGTGGTGCGTCACCCGGCCCTCACCACCGAACACCGCATCCCCTACCAGCTCAACGTGCTCTGTGAGTCTCAGCAGCTGCTGCTGCTTTGCCTTTGTATTGGCCGCTGTAACGCCTGAACGTATAACGTGGGTTCTTATCTTATCTTAACTGCTGCCGCCTGGGAAACCATCGTATCAGTCCTGGTATCACTAAAACATTCGTTACCAATATAGTTTGTCAAAATCACTTCCCTGTACCAATTCTGCCTGAGAGCGTTTAACGTGCGCCCGTCTGCTACAAATGTAAACAATGGCAATAGAGAATTATAATAAAATGAGTATAAAATACAATTAAATTGGAAACAGATGTTTTGGTGATGCCAGGAGAGACCGTTGCCATGGTTAGAACACCCAGACCAGTGTTGTCCTTTAAGCAGACCTAGAAACACGCTATACGTTTACATATATACATATATAGAGTGGAGCACATCATACTGTGATTAAGGCTAATCACATGAAGACCATACTCCCCGTGTAAGGTATTTACATACAGACGACCACCATCATTTACATCATAAATCCATAAATCTAATGTCACTAACCTTAGTATGCCGTGTATTCAACACAAGATTGGTCATTCCAGTTTTGCCCGTTGATAAATCATGTCATAAAATGTTATAGTATGTATTTTTGTATTGAATTATGTTGTGCATTTGGATTGGACTGGTTGTGGACTGAAGACATGTGTTTTACACACGTGTTCTGTAGCTCCATATCAGCAGAGAGCTGTGGGTTTGGGTTTCACTAGCTAACCTGATTATCGCAGATCTCACATACACTGCCGCTATAAGTATCAAGCTACTTCAGTCCTGTGAGTGAAAAGGCTGTGGAGTGAAACGGAGATACCCGTTTGGTCAATGTTTGGGTTCATTTCTCGATCACTTCTCACTTCCTGCACCCATCCCCACAGACGCTCCGGACATCTCGGTGGTGGGATACGATGGGGACTGGTACGTCGGGCGGGAAAACGTCCAGCTGACCTGCCGAGCAAACGCTAACCCCCCCGCGCATCACTTCAGATGGATCAGGTAGTGTGTGTGTGCGTGTGTGTGCGTGCGTGCGTGGGTGGGTGGTATGTGTCACTGAACAGCTATAGCGATGACAGAGAAGTCTTAGTCACATTTAAAAACAATTCAACGTGTCCCAAAGCATCTCAAATGGCTTCGTACTCCGATTCGTTCGACAATCGGAAAACAAGATGATTTTTTTTCTTCCCTTCTGTGTCCCTCCGTGCCACCGTTCGTTTTTGATATTAAACGCGTGTCATCTCTGAGAATAATACTGAATAAGATGGTGGGGTATATCGGTATACCGCGCGTATCGGACAGCGACGCAGGACACTGTGGTCGGTCGTGATGTCTGCTGGTCCTCCTGTCGGCTCTGGTCGTTATGTTGTCTCCTCCGACCATCAAATTGTCTGCTGGGATGCTTTTAGAGGGCGGGTTTGGTCTCCTGGAACAATTGGCGGTGTCCGTAGAATGCCGAAACGCGGAAGATAAAATCTTTATGAGGACGTCGTTAAATATGCAATTAGGTATGCAACTCTTCTGCGAGAAGCATTTGTTTGGACAGTTGAACTCACCCAAGGTGTCGGTGTGTTTACAGACACTCGAGTCCAAAGCGACCTACAAGAGGGGTGCAACACGGTACATTTGAACATGGCGCCGTCTCTAAATGCAATCACTGAACAGATGAATAAATAAACAAAAGTACGCGAGTCCGCTGGGGAGACGTTCCCCCGCAGAGGTGGGTGTGGAAGACGGGGAGTGGGGACGTTTGGTTGGTGTTTAAAACATGTTTTCTGGTCGTTTCGTAGAAGACGTTGTACAGTTTTCCAGGCCAGTCCTGTAAGTTCCTTGCATCAGCTGAATGTCTCGCTGTGACGACATGCGTTGTGTTACTCAGCATCTGCTCTCGTCTGCCTCACGCTGCCGTCCACCAGCAGATGGTTCCGGACTCTGTACATTGTTATTTTTGCTTTATTTTCGCGCGCACACACACAACATTCTGGACTGCTTTGCTGGCTAGGTTTTTTTTAAATGCATTGTGCTTTTGGGACAGCCTCTCAGAAGAAGTAGATTGGGATTTGAAGGTTGAATACAAATGTATATCGTGTTAGTTTGAAGCAACGTATATTGCACGTAGTTCGGAATGTTCTAGAATGTTCAGAATCTTCTGCAGTTTTCTGAATATTCTGCAGTTCCAGATGTGCAGGGCAGGAGGCAGACTGATGGCTGCATGGGCCTGCAGATGAAAGCCGAGCATGCTGTGGTCTGAACCTGATAGTGTTTCATATTTCGTTGTTTGTTTCATATTTCATATTTATGTTTGTTTATGATAGTTTTTTGCTTATCTGAACGTTTCAGCGCTTGTGGCGATGAATGACTCTGCCGTCTTGTCTGCGCTGAGAGCGTATGAAGAGGGTTGTTCATAAAGTTGATTGACTGCCTTTGTTTTCAATTCAGCACTTTGCAAAACACCTTCCAAAAAAAAAAAAAA
>OMKP01084159.1:0-13296 GCA_900302375.1 Bathygadus melanobranchus | reverse complement strand
CATCAATACAATAATCATTTTACCAGTCTTCTTCTTTACATCCAGTGCGATTTGGATTCCCTCGTCTATAAATGCCACAACTTTCACAAAATCTGCCTCCTTAAAGTGTCTGGAGGTCAACGCCGGTGTTCCTGTCATGAGAGAAAGAGAGAGAGAGAGAGAGAGAGAGAGAGAGAGAGACAGAGAGACAGAGACAGAGAGACAGAGAGAGAGAGAGCGAGAGCAAGAGAGAGAGAGAGGGAGAGAGAGAGAGTATAAGTAGTAGTATAAGAGTATTTGAATACATTTTCAATATAAAATGCGTGTGTGTGTGTGTGTGTGTGCATGTGTGCGCAAGCGCCCATGCATGTGCCTGCCTGTGTATGTGTGTGACGGTGTCACAGAGAATAAAAAGGCACAATAGAAAGGGACAGACATGAAAGACAGGAAGACCAATAAAACGTGGATAAAAAGTAGTGTCACACACACACACACACACACAGTGAGAGAGAAAGGATGACTCAAGGGGAGGCGAGGAATACAGAACGAATTGGGCAGGCAGACAGACACAAACACACACACACACACACACACACACACACACGATTGATGGGACACATCCATGCATCAAATGAATCATGGATCAATATGTGCTGTGGACCAGCAGGTGTGTTACCTAGGCGCAGGCCCCCAGGCGTCAGGGCGCTGCGGTCACCTGGGCAGGTGTTCTTGTTGGCGGTGATGGACACCAGCTCCAGCACCCGCTCCGCCCGGGCTCCGTCCATGCCGCGGGGTCGAAGGTCAACCAGCACCAAGTGGTTGTCCGTTCCACCTGGTGGGAGGGTTATGGGATGTGGTTATCTTGTGGGTAATTTTTGTTTACGATTTGAATTTTTTTGTGACTTTTATTATAACATAATCATTGATACTTTTTGGCATAATTGCATTTCTTGACATGTTGTGATCATTAACAACTAGCACATGTTATAGAAAAGAAAAGCACAACACAACTTGACTTAAATAAATGGAATCAGCAGATATGTGTATTAGGTCCTAAATGTACCTGAGACCAGGTTGAAGCCTCGTTTCAGCAGCGCATCTGCCATGGCTTTAGAGTTCAGCAACACCTGGGCGATGTACTGCTTGAACATAGGGCTGGTCGCCTGCACAGAGAGCAAATTCATTGAATACAGTTCATACTATAACAATCGCTTCCCTCAGGCAAATCAATAAATGTACATGTATGTCTTCTCGTGGTCCATGGCAAGGTCTGTGTTATTCATACAGGCTATGGAAATGGACTTGGAGATGTGTCTGTCAAATATAATACAGATTTTGTCGTCAATGCGTCACAGTTCAGCAGATTGACACAGACACCATCAATTCTGGTAAGATCCTGTCTTCTATTGGCGGTTCCCAACCTGTCTCAGGGCCACTGCGACCCCCGCAATGGCGTGGTTGTGAGGACCTCCTTGCAGGGACGGAAAGACAGCAAAGTTGACTTTGTTCTCCAGGTCATAGTTCACCTCCCGGCCTTTCTTATCCACAGACCGCACCCCCTTCCTGTAGAAGATCAGCCCTGCCCTGGAATGAAGATGTTAGGTGTTAGCATCCCATGCCATCAGAGCCATTTGGTGAATGTTCAAGAACCACTGGGGATTTAATGAATCCTGACTGGACTATGAACTATCCAAACATCCCATTACATTATGACATTATACTCATCACGTGAAATGAAAAGGTCTGAATTGCAAGCTTTCGTCTCGATTGCCACAAGCACTACACCAAAAAGTAGAACTTAAATGCTAATGTCCATCTCCAACAAAATCACATCACAAGTCAGTGGCAAACAGGGTCAAAGTGCTTGAAAGGTAGAAATCAGAGGCATCCACTTGGCATGGTGTGCTACCCTGGGCATAGTGGTGATGGTGATGCTTCAATTAATCTCCATATAGGAAACCCCTGAAAGATCATCAGGTCTTTCATTCAGGTCTCCTTTCAGCTATTTGATCTTAATGGGACTAACCTGGTTAAATAGAGGTCAAATAAAAAATATACTAAATGTGTTAACAGCTTTATAATAATAATAATACAGTTAATTTGATAACAACTAATTACACAAACATACACACACACACACACACACACATACACAGACACACACACACACATACAGACACACATACAGACATACACACATAGTCATACACACATACATACTTATATATATACATACCGTACATACATACATACATACATACATACATACATACATACATACAGAGACTCCATTCCATTATAGTTATATAGTTATTTTTTCCATCTTGTTAGCAACAAGGCATGGGCAGCGTCACTATAACTGCAATACATGGAGTATGCCAGCTCTGTCACCTAGATCCACGCAGGGACTTGTGGGTGGTGGAGGTGACCAGGTCGGCGTGCTGGAAGGGGGAGGGCACGGCCCCGGCTGCCACCAGGCCACTGATGTGAGCCATGTCGGCCAGGAGGTAGGCGTTCAGCTCCCCGCAGAGCTGGAACCACCATTTAGTCAGGGACAAATATACAAAACGCCATTAGTCTCAATGAGATGAGATGCATTGTACCGGATTATAGCGTCTTGCTCATTTCCATCCATAATCCACTTGATGCAACACACTATGACTGAAGATCAATGCAATGATGAACACAACTCTTCTTTTACCAATGGAAGGATGAAGGACTGGATGGGGTTTTCATTGTATTATGTTGAACTATTGTACACGTTATTGTTTTGACACAGTGTTTATCACGAGGCTAGCAGCATAGGCACAGCTGAAAAGGAATAGAATAGAATACATTTATATTTCTGGTTTTTTTATCTAATTTGAAAATTGGGGCAACTACAAACATTTGAAGTGCTGCACATTTAAAAATAATAATAGACACAGAGTGCAGAGAAGCTTTAGGAAACAATAAGGAAATAATATAAATAATATGAATTATTTCTATATTTTTACATTTCTTTATCTTTGTAATTATTTTCAATAGACATTTTAGAATGGAATAGAAAGCTGAGGATAGAATGGAAGGTTTAGGATAATTCCTCACCTTCTTCATGCGCGGGTAGTCGATGAGGCGGGCGTAGGCACTGGTTCCGGCGATGATCAGTTTGGGTCTGAAGAGACGCGCCGTCTTCTCCAGCTGATCGTAATCTATCATACCCGTTTCTGGCTGCAACAGAGACAACATGGAGGCTGAGCCAGGGCCAGACACAAGTCACTAACTAGCCATTTGCAGTGAATTCAGATACATCAGGTCATTAATGAGCACCATCTTGGTGAGGCGTCTTGCTCAAGGATGCCTCCAAGGTTAGGCTGCTGATACTGGGGATGGAACGCAGAACACACTCACATTCAGCTTGTAGGGCATTGACTCAAAGTATATGGAAGTGGCTGAGATTCTCTTGGTGTCCGTCATGTAGCCATGGGTGAGGCTGTAGGGATGGACAAAGGTATACTGTATACAGTAAGCACAGCATCAATAACTAGAAAATGCATTTCCTGCACATAATGTGGTGAGTGCTGTAGTGTAAAATGAGGTAAAAATTGTTAAAAACAAAATTCATAAAGCGACATACAGAAATGTTGAATGGCTGAAAATACAGCCATTTAACAGAGGTCAAAGTCCGAATGGAGTAGATATAAATATATATAACGATTTTAATAAGGTCGAACAGTTTAGTAAGCTTAACCAACCAAAACTCAGAAATAAGTTGTAATACATGATCATATCATAATATCAATATGTTACAACTTGATAGTTCTATATGACGTTCATATAGCAGGGATTTACCCCTTCCCCTTTAATTAGATGGCCTAGGTGCGATCACGTGACATAAATACAGGAAGTGAAATGTGGACATTCCCTCTAACGTGGGAGACCTCCAGTAAGCGAATGAAAGGACGTTTGACTACACTGTTGATTATTACTCCGAGTGATTGTTATCGGTATTTACTTGGTATAATTAATATATAACCCTAGCAATGTACAGATAAGATCACGGATGAAAGCATAGTCCTTTAACGATGCAACTGCTGAAAACTGTAAATGTGCCGGCAAACAATAAACTTGTGTGATTCTTCACTGGTTGTGACTATACGTGGTTGATGAATGTGCTTGATAACAGGGAATACGGAATACGCGGAAGACCACAGTATATGGCATACGGCTTTCATGCCACAGCGCTCAAGTACATCGCATTTGTCAGTCTATCGACACGTGTGGTACCTCCACACTTCCCACACACACGGCAGGCCTGTACGCTACCAGCTCTGAAAGGGTAAACCTCAGGGACTCACAGCAACAGCAACATTAACCGCTGTCTAATAGTACCTCCACACACACACACACACACAGCGTGTTGACTAAACCTAACCAAGTAACAGAAAAAAATCTGTCTAAAAACAAGTTTACAGTGACAAGTCCAGTGAATAAATCAGGCAACCGTTTAAACAATTATAAAACAAAAACATAATATATATCAAGTTGCGTGTGTGTGTGATTATCCACACATACTGTCCACCGTCGGGCAGGTCCAGGCCCATGATGCGGTCGTGGGGCTGCAGTACGGACGTGTATGCCGCAAAGTTAGCCGGCGACCCGGAGTAAGGCTGGACGTTGACCCCCCACTGAGCCGGGTCCAGACCGAAGGCCGACAGAGCTCTCCGCTGGCACAGCAGCTCGATCTGGTCCACCACCTCAGCCCCGCCATAGTACCTGAACACACACACACACACACACACACACACACACAGTCAAGGTGGGTTAGCACAGAGCATCTGAGAAGAGATGCTGGTATCAACCCTCAGTAGTAATAGTTAATATTGTTATTGTTGTTTTGTGTGTCCAATATTGATGTGTTGTGTTAATAATTTGTACTCCATTTTTACTATGGAGATGTTTTTTTTAATGAGCAGGTGGGGCTTAGACATCTTGCCTACAGGTAGATTGCGGACATTGCAGGAATCGAACCCAAGGTCAAACACCCTAACCACAAGATGATCCTGTTCAATAGTGTTTCCTTCAATGTTTTTCAAGCATTGTTCTATCTAAAGGAGACATTTCGAGACGGACATTGAGACAAAGAAAGTACAATACCGCCATGTTTTATGATGGCCAATCTTCCAACACAACAGCTAATTACTGGTTGTGTTTTATAGTTCTGAGCTAATAAGTTATGTAAGCCTAACGTTATATAGTTCTGAGTTAATATGTTACGTAGTCCTAATGTTGTATAGTTCTTAGCTAGTAAGTTGTGTAGGCCTAACGTTATATAGTTCAGAGCTAGTAAGTTATATAGGCCTAACGTTACACATGGCTTTCATTTGCCACATCAGGTGTTCCCAGGCATGTTTTAGCTGAAGCATTATTATCAATTATCAAAACATTAGTGAGGATCATATAAAAAGAAAAGTCTGCATGTCTGTGTTAGTGTGTGCATATGTTTCTATGTGTTTTTAGCTAATATTGTTTCAGCTAACAATGTGTCATTCTAGCACATTAGCATTAGCACATTAAAACCTGCTGCTGAGTACCACAAGGTCATCACCACTCATCCTACATCTGCAAGTGATCCAGAATGTGTGTGGCAGTCAAGCCTACAGCATAGCTGAACAGTGTCTAATGACCACCTCCACCACCACCACAACCACCATCATAACCACCACAACAACCACCACCATCTTAACCACCACTATCACCACCACCATCATAACCACCAGCACCACCATCACCATTCCACCAACACCGTAGCCTCCACCACCACCACCTTAACCTCCACCACCATCACCTCCACCACCACCACCGTAGCCTCCACCACCATCACCACCACCGTAGCCTCCACCACCATCACCACCACCACCCCGATCAGTGATACCTCTGTCCAGGATATCCTTCTGAATACTTGTTGTTTAGACAGGAACCCTGGGCCTCCAAAGCAGCACGGCTGCAGAAGTTCTGGCAGGGATTTAAAAAAAACCCAGAAGGACTTGGTTAATGTGTTGATAGATTAATATCCCAAAATAATCATCAAGGTCACAGTCAAATATGCTTGTGTCACACATTCCCAACCGGTAGTAACCAGAAAGCTTAAACATTAAACCAATGTATTGTACAATGAATAAGTAAATACACTAATAAGCAAATAGAAAACAAAATACAGATGACTAAAATGCCTGAAAATGACATTTGTTGTTTGAGTTGTGGCTTTGATTCCAGTGACGAAACATCATTGACTTCAAAACACAACGATTACAACACAATTCTTATATTATTATGTTAACATCCTAATTAAAGGAGGTCAAACAAGTTCAGTTCGACAATCTCACTTAATAAACTACTCTGCCTTACTCTAACATGCAGGCCCTCTGTCAGGTCCTTTGTCAGGTCACAGATATACCAACCCTCATGAATCCTTCAATCACTCACTCTGCTCTGGTTATTTCTGTGTTTTCTGTATATCTTTATTTTGTTTTTCTGTCATTCTTTCCTTCATTTTTATATTGTTTTTTCATCTCTAATTCATCTGTAATTGGTATTTAATCTCTATTACTATATTAGTATCTATCTACCTACCTACCTACCTACCTATCCATCTATCCATTTATCCATCTATCCATCCATCTATCTACCAGCCACTCTATCCCAATCCCAGTCATTACTGTGCAGACATGTCAGCCTTAAGAGGAGGTTCAGCCTAACCCTCAATCATCCCAGAGGGATTTACAGGTCTCGCTCTCTCTCTCCCTCTCTCTCTCTCGGATGACAAGCACACTGTGCTAACTTTGTGGTGTGTCTCTTCCCTCTACGATTCCGTTCTCTTGACTCACTGTCTCTGTTTTAAGACTGGAATTTAGGAGATCAATGGATCGTCGATGGTAGCGATCGCAGGAATCAGCCGTGGTGATAGAATGATAGAATGGTGTTTCATCTGAACAGAGAGGGGGGGGAGGTGGGAAGGGGGGAGGAGCCTCCGTTGGGAGCTGGCCCTACCAGCAAGACTGCCTGACAGCAGCTTCACAAGGAGTTGACAAAAAAACGGGACTTTTAGAAGTGCTGTGACTGATAACACTGTGGGTTTGTAATTGTTGTGAAGTTTAAAGGGTGAAAACTTCCCTGAGCTTCTGCTGTGATGGAATCAGAGACTAGTGAGGACAGACGACGCCAAGACGTTTAGAGGAGAACTGGAAGCAGAAGCTGCAAAGTGTGCGCATGTTTGGCGTTGCTTCACCTGGTTGTGGTAAATAAAATAAGCATCTAAGCATGCTATATGTCTGCCATTTCTGTCATTCTACAGTGTTGTGTGTTGTAATGCTCAGTGGATGGTTCCTGGGTGCTTTGTCAAAGTTTCTGCAACTTGTCACCAGGAGATGACGATGTTCTCCAGTAGTCACAAGGTGGAAATACATGTTTTTTTTGTTTTCACTCTATTTGGCACATACTCTTTCATTCTTTCATGATAGATAACATTTCAGAAGC
This sequence comes from Bathygadus melanobranchus, assembly GCA_900302375.1. Lineage (NCBI taxonomy): Eukaryota > Metazoa > Chordata > Actinopteri > Gadiformes > Macrouridae > Bathygadus > Bathygadus melanobranchus. The sequence continues at coordinate 5,802 of OMKP01084159.1, read as the reverse complement.
CAGCGCAAGCACACACACACACACATACCTCTTGCTTCCTCTCCTTTTCCCTCTCTCTCCTTGCCTTCCCTTATTTTCTCTCTCCCTCCTCCCACACACACATGCCACATACACACTCTCTTCTAGCTTGCTCTCTTCTTTCTCTCTACCGCACTATCTCTCCCCTACCTCTGATGCAATGAGCTCCAGGCCTCGACACTGCCGGTCCTTCTCCTGCTGCAGGAGGCTCCACATCTCCGGGTCATCCTGGGCCAGGCTGTCTTGTCCTGTCCACAGTCCCCCACTGGAGAGTCCTCGCCTGGACAACTCCACGGCCAGCTGCACCTCTCTCCCAGCGAACCCTGGTGCCCTGAGGCATAGGGGCTGTGGGGGGAATGTTTGCACGATGAAACGTAACCCCGAAGAACCCAACAGTACAGATGATTTTGATGATTTTTTTAGTAGAAAGTGGTGACGAAGACCACTGCAAAAATGGTTGTTTATTTCCTAATAAATATACTACTTGATCTGAATGACCCACATCATCACATTATCATAACTGCCATCAAATAGAAAACCCAAGTACCGATATATCCATTTTATCCATTGGTAAAATCTCACAATTTGTGCAAAATGTGCTCACTTTTTCCTAAGTTCTAACTTAAATACAAAAAAAGTCATATCAATAAGATACAATGAAAACATACGCTAAAAATCCCTGAACCCTGTTGTGAGGAGACAAGAGGGCCAGTGGGTGCTGTAGGGTTGCAGCTATCAGGTGTGTGTTTACTGAAGGCCAGATAGTACCTGCATGACCCTTACGCAACCATTTGTTACTTTGCCCTAATACATTGACTGCTGCTTTGTCAGGAATAATGAAGCGTAACTCTTCTGTCTTCTTTAGTGTTCTTTGCTTTCATATGTGGGTATTGTAAGTGTCCAGTATTGACCAGTCAATTTTAAAGAACAAATATCCTTTCAGACACAAAAACGTTGCATGCTTTTCCTTCTTTGGAAAACAGGTTAAAATATGGCCCTGTTGTGATAGTCTGAACACAGAGGTGTGGTTCAGCAATGGGGAAAACATAAAATCAGCAACTATGTAGTCCTGTTGATTTCAGAACACGTGAACAGGCCGGATTGAGCCAAGCTAACTCATTGAATAACAAGGTGGCCTATTTCACAGTTAAAAGTTACAAATAATCTACCACGTGATCATGAATTTAAACTTGATCCAGTACAATCATAAAAAAAATGTCAGAACTAAAAACAGTAAGTAAACAGCATACTCACCCGTAATATTTGCCGTAGTGACAGAGAGAGCATGCCTGGGACGGTGTTTGTCTGACAGAGAAACTTTCAGGGTGCAAAAGGCGTGAGGGAAGTCAATCATTCTCATGAGAGGGGATAAGGTGACGTGCGCACGCACATGCACTGATTAAACCAGACAACTAGACACTAATCTGTCGTAAAAACCTTTTTAATGCCGTTCATTTCTTTGAAGAAACACTCCTATATTATTTGTATTTTAATACTGCCTAAATAATTCACAAGTACAGCATGTGCCAATGTAGGCAGATACATGTGGAATGATTATTAAGCAACGTATCAAGCAATCACCAGCAAACCAATAATATTTAAGCACATAGCACATAGAAATACTGTACCATATAACACTAGGTCTTTATACATTTCTAACTCAACACTTCTAATTTAACTTCAAACACTTCTAGCTTCAGCATGTTTTCTTACAGTTTTGGGAAAACTGATTTCAATATGAAAATTAAACGACAGCTGAACATACACGCAGTGAGAATCCCACGATAACTTTGATTATTAGACAGCTCAGACAGGGCTGCACTTCTGCATCTGTCATTTACAGAAGACATGCTTCTGGAATTATTATATGTCTGTAATATCCCATTTTCAACAAATCCATCTTAATCCTCAATGTTGTAATCCTCAACACTGGTGTTCATTTACTGATACAATAAAAGCATATTTCGGAGACACAAATCTTTTAAACATAAACATTAACAAATTAGGTAAATTAACTAATAGCATTAACCATAATTTCTTCAGTTGATTACACTTGTATCAGAGAATATATTGAAGTCATCCGGGACAAAAGATAAAATAAGGAATAATACATTCATCAAACAGCAACCAATAAACTACATAGTGTAGTATATCTCTGGTGTTTGGAGAATATACACAGTACACAGGGTCCCACAAGTCACTGCCCTTACAGGCCCCTTCACCCTCATTGGTTTAAGTGGCCCTTTGGCCCCCACAAAAAAAAAATTTAGCTTGAGCCACTGCCCCTCACAATGTCTGTCCACAGCCCTGCAGTACTGTGTATAAAGAACTTCCTGACGTCTAAGCTAGAATATAAAGGTGACCTTGTGTTTATCATCAGAGTCCCTGGGGTTTGGCCGTGGAGATGAGCCTATAGCAGAATCAGTAACATCTTTGAAATCACTTCTTCAAACCTGCATAATGTAATGGATTTCATGTGATCCCTTGCATTATTTTTTTGTTTTGACATGTATCTTAGTTTCACTATTTCTTTCTTAGCTATCATGAAATGTCTCTATAAATAATGTTTGAATTGATTTGATTAGTTTGATTTGATGTCTGTATAGATTTAATTATATAATTATAACAATGATCAATTTCTATAATTACGTTGAGAAATCACTAATTTATTGTGGCTGTCATGAAGTTCTTCATGAAGATTATTTTGAAAGGCGCCATACAAAGTTATTATTATTATTTTTTTACCAAGAATTCTAACATAGTATTACATTTGTTACAATGAGTATTTTTGTTTTTACCATCAGATGTCTGTGGTGTTATCACAGTTAGTGATTCAACGTGACTGGCCACAAGCCTCTTCATGAATATTTGATATTCCCATTTCCTTCAGTGTCAAGTCCTTCAGTGTATCTGATGCCCACGGTCATCCTAAGTTCTGCTGGTTCTGGTCCGTCTGGAAATTATGGTCTGGACAAACTTTCTGCACCAGTCTGTAGTCAGTGCCAGTAAACGCGATGAAGATACAGATGACTTTGAAAGGTTTGGCACAGATCCAGGCGGCATGAGACTGGGTGTTCTCAGAGTAGCACACCTGCCCCGGGTCGTAGAGACACGGCTTGGTCTTCTTGGACCTGTTGGTCCTCTGGTACTCCACCCGGCAGTTGAGCTCTGTCATCATCATCACCACCTCCTGCTGCTGGTGCTGGTGCTGCTGGTCCAGCAGGGGCTCGGTGGCCGTGGACTGCGGAGGACCCCGGATCTGGAACTCTGGAACCAGAACCGGCGGGTGTCCGGCGAGGGCGGTCCGAGGGTGGTCCCCAGGGTCCATGTCCCAGCTGACCGTTTTGGACGGGGGGACGATGCTCACCGTGATGTTCCCCAGACGGGACGAGTTGTGTCTGAAATACACGCTGAATGTCCCGTTGATGTGGTCCACGATCTTCCCCGTCACCACCAGACTGAACTTCGCCGTCTTCACGTTGAAGTAGAAATCGCCCCAGCCGAAGATCTTCTTGGCCTTGGCCGACGGTTTTCCCGGGGGGTTGGGGGGTTTGGTCTTGGGGGAGGAGCGGTACAGGAACTGGTCCACCGCATGGGAGAGGTTCAGGGGCCAGCCGGATTGAGCCAGAACCGGTGACTTGGGTTTGCTGGAGATGATCTGTAAGTCTTTAGATAGATGTTTGACTTTCAGAGCCGCTCCCTCCGGCTCTCCTCTGCCTCGGATATCCACAGCGGACTCATAGGGGGGAGACGGTTGCATTGGACCAGGTGGATTGTGGTTCTCGTAGTCCATTAGAGTAACTGTTTCCTGGCCCTGTGGAAGATATCATAATGATGATTTACACTTAATTCATTGACACTTGTTTCCTTAAAGAACATATTTGTGACAGTTATAGTGACTATTAAGTGCTGAGAAAAGTGAGTGAAGGTGCCTCTTAAACAAAAACACACCTTTGAGTAAAGACAGTTTTAGTGCTAATCAATTATAATAATTGTGTTGTTTGTGTGGTAGGGATGAGGATGACTTGGGAGTTGGACTAATCAATAGGAAGCCTCCCTCAGGCAAGGTCTATGGATGAAGTCCCACCACAGGACTGGCAGAATAAAATACACACAGTGAGTGCCTGTATGTTCTTGCAGTCCAATTTGCACCTTATCTATCTCTCTGTGTCTTTCTGTCTCTCATCCTCTCATTATTGATTCCATCTCGTCTCTCTCTCTCTCTCTCTCTCTCTCTCTCTCTTAGTAAAAGCTGTCAATCATCTTTTATGTTGGATTAAATATAGAGCACAGCAATTGCAATACACACTGCTAGTAGTAAGAGTAGTAGTAGTAGTAGTAGTAGAATGTTTATTTAACCTTGTATTTAACCTGTATTTGTTCAGGTCAGGTTTGTTTGGATCGTCCTCTTCTACAAAAGAGGCCTGATAGTAGTATGTAACAAGTATGTAACAACAACGCAAGACAATACGTTATGTTCATGTGATCACATTACACTAAAAAACAAACATTACACGAAGGACACAGCTCCTATGGGCATACGAAAACCGAATACTAACACAAAATAAGACTACGCTAATATAAATAATTAGCACGCTGTTTTTCTTACGCTGTCCATCGATGCCATTAATCCTGTGAGGCCTGCCACATTAGAAACGTTGTGGGACTCGTGCATCCACGGCAGAAGATTCAGAGAACACAGCTGAAGGATCACGCATGCACACTTTCTTGCATTTTCCTTGCATTACGTGCACGCCCACACGTGCACACGCACACACACACGCATACGCACACACCCACACACTGTCTCCTTCAATAAACTGTGTATGACCTCTCTGTGTTGTGTCGAGCTGCTCTTTAAGGTATGAAAACTATACTCAAGAAATTTGAATCCAAACTTTGTGAACCCCTTCTGAACTCGTATCTGAAACTATATTCAGGGGGAACAAATGCAAGGAAGTGCATATTAAGAATATAAATATTAAGAAAGATCATTGTAATTTATTCGCTCTGTGTCATTTATGAGAGAGTTGAGCGAATTAAATTCCTGGCCTCAGAGAGAGGTGTAGAGTTCACAATCTTCAGCATATTTCAGACATAAACAATTCAAATGCCATCATTATTTCCTCACCCCACTCCGCCCCCCCAAAAAAATGTACGTCCACAATCATCAGCCCTCCCAGCTCTATTTCCTGCCAAGAGGAGGTGGAGGAGGAGGAGGAGCAGGAGGAGGATGGGGTGGCAGAGGAGAAGGGGGTGGTGGTGGAGGAGGAGGAGGAGGAGGTGCTGGTGGTGGAGGAGGAGGTGCTGGTGGTGGAGGAGGAGGTGCTGGTAGTGGAGGAGGAAGAGGAGCTGCTGGTGGTGATGGAGGAGGAGGTGGTGGTGGTGGAGGATGAGATGGTGTTCATGGAGGAGGAGGAGATGCTGGTGGTGGAGGAGGAGGAGGTGACTGAGGAAGAGGCGGAGGAGGGCCTACAGCTGTTAGTAATGCAGCTCATCACTAAAGTTTGAGCCATGTCCTCAGCAGCTCTAATTGGCCCTCAGCGCGTGACAGCCATGTCAGTGGCACCGTGTCAAGACGCCAGTACGGTGACTGCAACTGAGCAACAGTGGTGCAACGGCGCTGGGAAAAACACACAAGGACACACACTGACTTGCGTGTGTGTGCGTGTGTGAGAGTGAAAGAGAAGCGAGAGGGGGAGCGAGAGAGGGAGAGAGAGAGAGAGAGAGAGAGAGAGAGAGAGAGAGAGAGAGAGCGAAAGCCCTACCGTGGCATAACTGAGA
>OMKP01084157.1:0-15190 GCA_900302375.1 Bathygadus melanobranchus | reverse complement strand
ACACCAGCCATCCCTCCCTGCTGCCACCTACACAAGCTTATATCACACACACACACACACATACATACACACGCACACACACACATACAGACACATACATGCATCAAACGTACCCAATGTATTTTGGTAGGTTGAGGGCAACCACAGAATAGACATCAAGTGTTCCTCGTCCTCTGTGTAAGTAAAAGTACGAGCAAAAGGACTCTTCACATCCACAGAAAACCACGAGCAGCCGGTGGGCATTGACGACCTACATTGTTACAAACGGGAGGATGCAAACACAGCACCGAAGTGATGGTGAAAGGCAGGATCATTTCAACGGTTGGTGTACGTGTATTATGTTTCACAACAGCTTTGTTAAGCAAGAGCCAGGCAGATGAGGTAAACACACCGCCTAACACTCAATATGCTGGAAACTTTCTCTTTCTCTCCCTTCTATGTTGTAATGGCAGATTATTCCAGCCAAAGCACAGGCTGCGTTGTAATCTGCATTAATGTGTTTTTGGACAACATCGAATGTAAGCCTATAGTTACCTTTCACTAGAGAGGCCATTCATGAATACTGAGCATAGGGACCATAGATAGAAGACAAGCTATGTCGTTAATCATAAAATGGTGGGACGGCAGTAGCTCAGGAGGTAGAGCGGTTGTCCTTGCTGGTTCGATCCCCGGCTCCCCCTAGCTAGGTGTCGAGGTGTCCCTGAGCAAGACACCTAACCCTAACTGCTGGTTGTGGTTGTTGCCTTGCTGTCGGTGTATGAATGTGTGTGTGAATCCGAGACAATGTAAAGCGATTTGGATAAAAGCGCTATATAAATGCAATCCATTTACCATTTAGAAAATAGACTATGTCAAACTGTAAACAGTTTGAACTAAAGAAAACCCAGCAATGTCACCTAGAGTGAACAGTGGCTTCTAAAGTGTGATAGTGCATGGAAACAGTGTGTCACAAGATCCTTCTTTGTCGTCGGCCATTTTCTTTCACCACCAACTGCTATACAAAAAGTCAGGTGACCGAAACCCACCAATAAGCAACACAAAGGCCACAATAGCACAGCCTTTAGCCAGGCCTATTACCAAAACCACAAGGCTGACTGGAAATCTGCTGGGCTAGTTTTTTATTTTCAGGCATGCAGCCCAAACAGAAAGAGGCCAGAATGGGCTTGGCTGCGAGTAAGCAGGGTGCCCTGGGAAGTGTTCGACACTGGGACCAGCTGGAAGGCCACCAGAGAGAGTGAGGGGGAGAGAGGGAGAGAAGGATAGAGGGAGAGAGGGAGAGAGAGTGAGGGGGAAACAGATGGGACTTTTGGGAGTCAGGCAAAAGGGTGGCCGGAGGGGTCCTGCATATGGAGGCAGAGGAGATGAGAGGGCAGAGCCAAGGTGCTGTACATGCAGCCTGGGGTGGGGGTGGGCGAGCAGTGGGCACAGGCGGAGAACCTGCCCTCTTCTTCTTCTTCTTCTTCTTCTTCTTCTACCCTTCTTCTGCTTATTATTATATTCATAGTGTTTGGACCAAGTTCTAAAACAACTTACAACACATCTTGGCATTATTAACACAATATTTCAAAAGCAATATGTACTTTACTTTGTTCCAAATGAAATGGCAAGCACTTGTCTTGGCAAATGTGAATTGTCTAAATTGAAACAAGCCTTGGAGGCTTTTTCATACAATAAAATACAATATAACATTTTTTTCTTTTTTGATTAGGGACTTGATTGGACTTGAAATTGACCAGACTGAGCAACCTTGGAGGCAAATCTCCCCCCGCAGGCACAATGTATTTCTATCAGTAGTATTCATGAGCTGGGTCGGACTGGGCGGAGCTGGCTCGGAGGCAGAACGGCCACCGAGGGCAGAATGTAATTTGATTGGTGCCTTGGAGGCAGGTTGTATTTGATTGGTGTGTTTAGTTGGACTCTGTGGACCTGAGGCCTGAGCAGGAGTTACAATGAGGAAGGATGGCTGAAATCACTGCATATCATCCACATAAGGTTTGTTGATTTTTAGCTATCAATGTAACTTCGGCTTGGGCTCCAGCTCAGTCCTGTCAACTCATCTCATCTCACCAATCAAATCCATCTCGCCTCGAAGCACAAATCCAAATAGATGTAAAACTAACAGAGGTACCTCAACTACTATTGTACTCTGCAAAACTCCTGTTTAGTACTATTACTTTGAAATCCTAAAAATGCCCATGCAGGATAAGGCAACAAACATACCAAAATCCTCCAATCAGAATAAAAAGCCATTTCTGCCCCACATGGTGGATCTAATGGTTTTGCCTGTTCATGTGATGTGTTTTAAAGAAGTTACAGGCAAACAAACACACACGAGACCTACCACAGAGAAGGTGTGTGTGTGTGTGTCTGTGTGTGTGTGTGTGTGTGTGTGTGTGTGTGTGCATCTTAGCAATTTTACAACATGGCATACATTTTCTACATCAACTTCAAATCAGTTGGTTTACAGATTATCCACAGGACAATAATCACACACAGACACGTACACACACACTCCAATGAAGATCTCCTTAAACGCCATTTGGAGTCATCCAAGGGTAATTTAGTTCAAATGTGTCTCACAATTACAGTCAACGTAATCCGCTGGTGTCATGCGACGCTGGCCTCTCATCACAGTTACAAAACAACGAACTAAATCTGCGTGCTCCATCAGGATGGACTAATTCCAGACCCTGGGAAGATAAACACTGTTGGGAGTTCAGCAGAAGATCTTCAAAGACATCTGTTCCTTTATGCGTATCACATTGTGGAACTGCTATTCAATAATGTCAACAAGAACATCACGAGACAACACAATCCATTGGGTTGGTTCCCCCTTGTTTTTATTTGTCAAAGTATACAATGTGTGCAACCGATGCATGGCAAGAGCAGCTTCCTCTCGCGTGTTGTCATCTGTTTGTTGTTCTGATATGTGCGGATTCTGACTAAATAAATGCAGTCCATTTTACCATTTACATATTGTAGTGTTGATAGCTTAACGAACAAGTTAACATGATCAAAATAATTAAAAGAGTGATGAGGCACTACAATACAATTTTGTACTTCATACTGTGTGTGTGTGTGTGTGTGCGTGTGTGTGTGTGTGTGTGTGTGTTTAGAATTCAATGCAGCCAGGAAACCTGTTCGTTGCATTTTTGAGCCTCAATCATACTTTCATGTCCTATCTAAACACCCCTTCCACACACACACACACACACGCACGTACACACACACACACACACAGAAAAATAATAACAGAAAAAGGATTTATGGGTAACATGATTCATAAAACATTGAACAAAACAACTTTGGGGCCCAGAGGAAAACCCATTAGACTTATTATGAAACAGAGCAGTGATGGGTAACAGGTTTGGGATTCTATGTTTACTAAGACACTGATGTTTACTGATCTAACCATCCCAAGAGACAGCACCACTATAGTGTAGGACATGGAGTAATGCTGTACAGTATTCACTGTGTATGTCTAACAGCGATGTTTGAATTCCAATATAAAAAACAATCCCTAGCACGTTTGACCAATGAGCAACCTGGCTCTGATGTCGAAACCCTGTTTTCTCAGGTCCCACACTGTCCTCAAGTGAAGATGTGCAAAGTGGATAGAAATGACAAGAGAGCAGTAGTGGTGAAGTTTACAGTGACAGACAGTGACAGACAAGACAGGGAATAGGAGGAGAGGTGCTAAACAATTGATATATGAGAGAATTGAAAACACTTTTCAGTATTGCTTGACCAAACACTGATACCCCTGGATGAAATGTTGTGGCTCCAACAGAAGCTTGTATATCATACCATGAACTAGCCATATTGTAGATACTTTGTATCCCATAACCCTCACATGCACCCCTTGTGACTCTTTCGATTCATTCTTTCCCTCTGCTTTCCCCAGACAACCACAAACAGTGTTTCCCTCGGCCTATGTTAGGAGGTCAGCCAGGCAATTAGCTTGGATTCAGGCGTCCTTATCTGCGGAGGTAATGAGGCCAATAAGCATAGCCAGACACAGGCTATTGATTCAGTGATCCCAGAAGATTTCCAAATGCATGATGGGTTGTGTTAAGCCTCCCACTGATGGGCGATAACACCCGGACGCTATCAGTCACAGAGACATTTCCACCAGTCCAATTTCCTTTGACATTCACAGCCAAACACTGAGCCGTGACACAAAGCAACATGCAGGTGGGGATTTCCTGGTTTGTAGCATTCAAGTTATATAATTCCTCACGCTTTGCTTGTCAAGGTTAATGTCAGGGGAGGGAATATCTAAACATCAGACGAAAACAATGCTGATGTGAAAGGGAAAGCAAAAGCAAGGAGTTGTCATTAATTACACGTCGTGTCTTATGTCTGCGTTGTCGGCGCGCCTATTCACCACACAGAAAAACACAATTTGAACTCTTCCACAGCTCTTTCATGCGGATGCCTCCCTGTGTCACCCCGTTGGCTCCTTCCCTGTTTATGATTGACAGGCAGCTCATTAAGCTTGAAGCTTGTTTTTTTTTTCAGGCAACAGTCAGGGCCGGTCGTTTACTTGTCATGGTTCGGGGAGCTCAAATCAGCCACGTACCAAACCGGCCCGCTAAACCACAGCAGGTACACACATACCGCAGCGTTACTGAGCACGACTCAAACGCCGCAGAGGGGGATTTTCCTCATTATGCGCTTTACTTGGAATCCAAGCGTGTTTTTTTGTTTTCCCAAGTATTTCGCTTGGCTCTGAATTCACAGAGATTGTTTCATTCCTCTGCAGAATACTTGTTTTTTTGGGAGCAATTCTGTAAACAGAAAAGCATGTATGATTTGACTGCTCATCCGAGCCTCACAAAGATCACCGGCGCTCTCCTCGCACTAATGAGAATCAGATTGCAAGGAAAGCTAATTTAGCAAGTTTTCTTTTCCTTCATTTTTGTTTTCTTCCTCAATTGAGAGTTACAGACAGGAGTCCACTTCATGGCGAGTCTCCCTTCAGTCCACGGGAACAACTGATCCATTAAGAAATCCATTAGAAATCCATTGATGTCCTTAGAGAAAACAGGCCTTTGGTTGGTTTGGATTAAACATAAAACTGCCTTCCAATAGAACTAAACAAAGCAGATCATAGACCTCCGGGAGCTACAAACATTTAAATAAATGAAAGCAATTTCTAGAGAAATATACAGCTCTAACGGTCATGCTGTATGCCTACAGTATAGGAACAGATGGCAGGGCATCCACTGCAGGGGGGGGCATGTACCTCTTATGACATACCTGCAGGTAATTGCTGACAATTTACAAGCGCATTTCTTTAATCAGCCTACTGAGCGGTTTTAGAGGCAGCAGCACCACCACCACCACCACTAGGCCGCAGTGGTTCCACGCTGTAATAATAAATGATCCAAGATCCAAGATGGATGACGTTTTAGGTTTGCGGAGGTCTGCGTTTTCACGTCACATGATGTAGCCTACACATCCTGGTATGCGTGTGTGGTGTTCTATCTGGTTGGTTTTACATGATTAGTGTGTCTATTGGTGTGCATTCATGCTGTTTACTTCCATGGGGGTTGTTTGTTGGTTTCTAAAAACACATGTGTTTTATACTTGCAGAGTCAATTATATTTCTCATTATGGGGCATGAGCATGGCCCGTCCCTAAAGTAATGGTCTATACAGTTTATACAGAGGGACATTTCACCCTAAACCTACACACATGAGTTCTAAAACATCTATAACATATCACCATTAACAATAACCATTCATCAGCACTACATTGGGCCTTCTATACAACTACTCTCTAACATAACATTAGACGCAAATATTATATTCATATTGTACATACAAGTAGTATATAAGTAGCCTACAGCAGGAAAAATCTCATTTTTTTGTAAAATTATTTTATCATCACCAATAATGTGTTCCTATAGGCATTCGAGCAGCGGTTACTTCAAATAGGTCAGACGTCACGGTTTTGGTTGGGCTCGGATCCTCTGGTCATCGCCCAGGCATGCAGCTCCGTCAGGAACACCCCCATACGAGCGGAAGGTCAACGTGTCACGGAAAGGACTTGCTTGCCTCACTCTATCCACGGGCCGAGACCATCTGCACGCCCAATGACGCCGTCGCGTCCCGGTCGGGTTGCTTGTGAGGGAAAAATAGCGATGAATGAATGGAGGCAGATGATGATGTCATCGTCTCCTGTCAGTTTGTGACCCGTGCCGTGAGTCATGCAACAGGTGGAGCTGAACCCCTCGTCTGGTGGATCTAATTAGCATAGCAGCAGGGGCTATATTTAACTGGCAAGCGCAGAATAGACTCCATGCTACACATTGGAGATTCCGATCATTTAGGTGAATTGTTTTGGCAGAAGGCTGGTTATGTAAGGTCTAAGTGAGGGTTGGCTAATGTTCAACCAGCGCCGTTATAGGCCCGTTTGATCCTAAATATGTCAATCTATCAATGCAGCCATTCAACCAATGCAATAGGTTGATCAACACCTCACCAGTAGGAGTATGACGCATATGAAAAAAAATGCATAGGCTTACTATCAATTAAATGAAATTAAAACAATTTTTTCCATTCAGAGCTTTGTTTGCATGGTTCAACATTACAGTGCATTAAGACATGTAAGACAGCATACAAGTGCATATCTATTAGTAGGCCTATAGCTAAACACACACATGCACTGACGTGATCCAAATGCTAAAACGATGACTACTTTTGGTAATTTGGTTCTGCTTGGAGATGACCTAAAGTGAAAGGAGTTCTCTGATAACAGAAAGTGTTGCATGTCTTGTCTTGTTTGACAGAAACAGTTGCCCTTGTTGCTTTGCATGAGACAGGGGAGTTCAGCACAGTATGGCTCTTTCACCATATCAGTTGACCGACTTCCAGGGTAATCTCCCTCCTCCCTTTGACACCATTATCACACTTCCTGAGTTGATGCTGCATAGGGTGAAAGATCAACGTGTACCGTATATCATATAATGTTGTTTTGGTATGTATATCGATGCATTTGGTTTCAGTCTTAAGACCAATGTCCTTCGTAGAAGTGGTACAACGATGCCATCTAGTGGTGTAAATCGCGTCCGCGTTACATGTATACAGTAATTCCGGTGCGTGGTATTGTTTGTCCTTTCAAAGCACCCGTCGAAAATGGCGCATGTGTAAAATGCCACAAGGTGAACGTAACGGCCAGCAGCTTCCTAGCCGGGTCAGTATAGGTAATAACTATTTTATATTACTCTTTACATTTACCGTTATAGTCTGGCTTGCTATGCTGTGAATGCATGAGTAAATTATATCCCCTTCAACATAACCGTTTAATAACCTGTTTTTGAATCGATTTGCAGGTATGTTTGGGTGCGTTATAATAGTTTTTATTTTCCAGTACCCAAACGATACTCTACTTATAAAAACTTACACATGTTCATATGTATACACGTAGACTTATTCATATGATATGCATAGCCACTATCATAGAAAGCTAATCGCGTGTTTCATACCTTACATGTGCGGGTTTTTTGTTAGTTGATTACATTGTATATATCATCAATTCCGTGTCCATGGCAAAGATTGTACCGTTTCACTTGTAAATGTGTGTCAAATCAGACTGCAGAGAGATACGTACACAGTTATCTAGAGATGGTTAGTGGAAGGTCATTGACCATGTCATCTGCTGTTACAGATAGAAAACAAGTGGACAACCGGAGGGACAAGCCTACCAGAATGGCCAGTGTAAGTCAGTCAGTCACCGATGATTTATGCATTATTAGTGAGACAACTGTCTGTGTGGCAGTGAATGATGACAACGTGAGGACATGGCTATGCCTGTGTTTTGAACAGGAGCACACATTCATACAGAATGGTAGTGGGTGTCATTAAATACCGTGACCGTGTGTGTAGTGGTACTAGTGGCGACTAGAGATGTCCCTCTACTCCCTCAGGCGCTCTGCAACAGAGCCAGGCTGGTGAGCTACCTGCCAGGGCTTCATGTTCTGGTGGGGCGCGCCCGCATCGCCGCGGGGGCCCGGGCCTTCTCTGCTGCTGGTTCCTCTGGCTCTGATAAGCCCTACGTAGCGGTTACCCCACCTGATATGGGTAAACACACACACCAAATACTACTCCCCTCTATTGCTCTAGCTGTGGAGATGAAACATATGGATAGGATGAAAATGAAGTCTCAAGTGTCTGGGAGCTCTACCTTTCCTGTCAAAAAGATGGATATTTAACCAGCGCCATTATTGTATATACCTTTCCTATTTCAGGGCCCAGGACGGTGTGGCCGGATGAGTCCATGGGGCCGTTCGGACCTCAGGACCAACGCTTCCAGCTGCCTGGGAACGCGGGGTTCGACTGCCACCTGGAGGGAACGGCAGGCCAGAAGGCCACGGCCCACGACACCGTCCCTGACGTCCTGTCAGCACCCTCCGACAGCGAGCGGCACACGTTCATACTGGCCCAGTTTTTTGAGGACTTTAGCGTAAGTTAAAACGTGCACACATCAGTAATAATCGTTTGCGTACATCTCCCAAACGTAGAGGAATTACGTGGGATTCAACGATGAATGCCTCATCTGAAGAATAACCGCCTTAGTTGATTGCTCTCTGACGTCACAGAGTGGTTTTTCAATTTCGTCATTGTTGTCCGCAAACTGATGGGAAGATTCAACATTTAAATTTAACATGTTTTGAAAAGGATTGTCTAACTTTCAGCCACCTTTCACAGTAGGTGGATCTACTACACAGTAGTAGATCCATCTACTACACAGTAGTAGATCCACCCCACTGTCATTTTAATAAATTCCCCCTGCCTCTCCCTGCTTCTTGTACAACAAGTGAATTAAACAGCCAGTTTAGCTTAATGCAGTTTATTCCTAATTACCTTACTTAGGCTCCTCAGCGACATGTTGACTAAGATCTTCTAATTCTGGTGTCGTTGGTTGTTGTTTGTTGTTTGTGTTTGTTCAGGCCGACGAGAGCCACGCCTCACCACAGTTGGTAAACAGAGCAGAGCAGTACTTTGATAACTCCAACGTGGAGTGTGCCATTCAGTCCTGCCCTGAGCTACTCAGGAAAGGTAGTCACACTGGTTCCATTCAGCGTTATTGTTGTTGTTGTTGTTGTTGTTTGGAGTATGAACCACAGATGTTGCACACAATTATAGGTGTTCTATGTAAAGTTGTCCTAACTACAGTGACAACACATAAATGCTGCTTTTCTAGACAATGTGGCCACTCAAGTGCTTTAAAGAGAAAGGGTCATGCACACATATTCATGTGCATATCCATACAATGAGGTAGGCCTGAGCGATATGACTTCAAATCAATATCACAATTATTAAAAAATGTTAACCCTAACCCAAACAGTTAAAATTAACCAAATGAACTGACATGTCTGTTTTGATATGTTTTCGGTTAAAAGCCCTACATTGACGACATGCTAATCCTAATGTAAGGTAACAATCAGATGGTCAGGTTCAACCCCACCAGCTTGTCTGGAGCGGTCCAGGATGACGAGTCTTGCCCAAGGACTGTTATATTGGACATGTTTCAGACATTCAAACTGTAGATTAGTAACTAACTCTGACTCAAAGTGCCAATAGAAGGATTTGTAGGTTCTGTTTAACATGTCCACAAGGGGGAGCCCAATCACAACAAAGCAAATCGCACTGCTAAGCGCTTTACTTTTTACTACGGCAAGATTTCCAGTCCATGTTCCCTGAAGCCCCATCCATGGGCATGACGGTCGTCACGGTTACCCAAAAGACCCAGAATGACATGACGTCCTGGTCCGAGCAGGTAGACAAGGAGAGAGAGCAGATGCTTGACAAGGTGAGCTTGGCATGGTGTGTTCTCGCATGGGTTGTGTATATTTACACAACCCGTACGACTCAAAAGCTGCTATGAAACCCTGCTATGAAAACCATATATGTTCATTTCTTTGTTTCTGATGGTACAGTTATAAACCTTAAGATATACCATAACACAGCCCTGTGATGATGTAGTAGTAGTAGTAGTACACCACAAACATGAATACACTCCCTGTTGATTTAAGTAATGACATTTTGCTTGCTCGCATGTCTTCCGTTTGGCATGAAGTGTTTCCCTGTGTGTGTGCAGCCTATTACAGGCAGATTGGAGGCGTGTGTGTGACTGAGAGCAGTGCGTGCTTGCGATCAAGTGCGTTATTAACCGTCTGGTTAACATGCCTTGTGTCTGGGAACCGGTCCTACTGCACGGCTGACCAGCCTTGACCGCACTCATTTACATCATCAGCCACGCACGGCCCTTCAAACTTTAGCTAGCTGGTGTGTTTAGTTTAGCTAGCTGGTGTGTATCGTCATCATATCATCTGTTCTAGATGTACACACTGAACAGATAAGTAGGCTTCAGAAAAAAAGAAAATTCCTAATAATTAGTGCAGGAATAAAATACCAGCAGATAACATTTAAGTGTCAGTTTGAACGTTCTTATTGGATGGAAATTAATGTTCAGTCTGTTGATGTTCAGTGACGGAGGATAGGGAGAATCGACTCTGTCTGGGTGGAGGTCTAGTCATGTTGTGGGACCACTTTGGTTAGCTGGTTGGGTTACGGGTGCAGAGATTGTCACGTGTATCGGGCTCAGTTCACGTCTCTTTGTGGTGCCATACGGACCTCAGCAGAGCGGTTTTCATGCCAGTTACATTCTACTATTGACGACACGCAACCAACCAACCATTGACACAAAGCAAATGTATGTTGACTTGCTTATTGGGTCCCGTTGCCCTGTTTTTCCTTGTTTGTTTTTTTAGTTCATCTCTGGAGCCAAAGAGATCTGCTACGCCCTGCAGACCGCAGGCTTCTGGGCTGACTTCATCGACCCCTCCTCCGGCCTGGCGGTAAGACGGACAGTTTTATTAACAAGAACATATCATGAAACTCCCCTAGCCATGTTTAAACTGTAGCCTAGAGCTGGTTGAATCCAAACTTACTTGGTAGCTAGTATGGGTGTTTGGTTCGGTAAGCGTTGTGATCCGAATTACCTATAGCCTAGTTTTACTTTTTTTTGTGTGGAACCAAAGTTCAAAAGTCTGAGTTTCCCCCAGAGCCGTAACTGAAGTAGCACATTAAGAATCGTCAGTTAAACTCACGTCTGTTTGGTTATGTGTTATAAGAACATGCATAACATGTTATTCGCCATGTATGCCAAATGTAATCATTTAGGCAACATCAATTGACTAAAAGACTGCTAGCCGCTATGCTAACGCTTACTGCGATGCTAACGCTAGATATGATCAACACACATTGGAATCACGACTCTCCCTTACTGACCTCGTCACGGTTTTCACTTCCAGTTCTTTGGCTCATACACCAACAACACGCTGTTTGAGACCGACGAGCGGTACCTCCACCTGGGCTTCCGGATCGAGGACCTGGGCTGCTGCAAGGTGATCCGACACACGCTGTGGGGCACGCACGTGTTCGTGGGGACGGTTTTCACCAACGCACCGGCCGACAGCCCGGTCATGAAGATGCTGCAGGGGACCTGAACACTCTTACTGAGAGGGGAGATCGCATATACAAGACACCTGTGGTAGTTTAAGAAAAATAAGAATGTGGGCAATGGTTTTTTTTATATTAGAGAGAGCATCTGATATGTGATGTGGGACTTTCTTGGCAGAAGTTACCACACCATCTCCACCCACCCCTGCACATTAAGGACCCAAAATACACTATATATGATGAGAATAAATGATGAACTCAAATTGTATTTGCCCAAATATCCACATTTTGCTAAGCAATACACAACCCTGGCATCGTCACTCAGCATACACATACAGACACACCCACGCCTCGCATATTTAAATGTAATTATTACAACTGACTGCCTCGGCCCACGTGCACATTCCTTCCAAATTTCAACATCCGTTAATATTTATTTATGAAAGAAACTGAGCTGCCGTCTACCTCTGGAGCGACTACTGAATTGCAAAAAAAGAGGGGAAATTGTTTTGTTGAAAACGTGGGGATTAGCTTTTTGAGCTTGTCTTACGGGTGGAGGGAACCTTCCACAAGCTCAGTCTATTCTTGTTTTGCCTTCATATGCCGAGACTGTAGTAGAGTCTAGTCTGTTCTATTTGCTGGACGATAGCCATCGCTAGTGTTGTCTCAATGGCAGAAATGGTGCCGGTGTCTTGACGAAAGGATATACATGAAGTTTATTTTGAAATGTCACTATTCTTATATCCTTTTTTTTTTCCCACATGAAATGCAATAAACGATTGTAAATGACCTTGTGACTGGCGATGTTTCTTTTGAAGATGAATGAAGTGAGGTTATAATGACTACTGCAGTTTTTATATTTGAGTACTAACTTTTACATCTATCATTGTCATTAATCAGGGTGAAGTGTTGTAACAACTACATCTACGATCATTACACATAAAATCAAAGTGGCAGTTTTAATAGTCTTGTAAAAATTCCTTTGGCACAATGTAACACACACAATATCCACTGGATGTTCATCACAATAATACAGTCAAAACTGAAATGTGTAGGTGTCACCATGTCCTCAGATTTTAAACTCGCGTGTCTGCGTTGGAGGTGCAGGGCGCTAGTGGCCAACACCGGTCTGGCCGGCAGCCCGCAGCAGATGGGATGTAATGATCGTCTCGTAGACCGGAGTCCGACGCCACAATTACTTGACGCACAACTTGGTAATGTCGCCTTGTCACACGATTCCAAAGAAATCACTGCTGTTCATTGTTTGGCTGCCCCCCTCCCACTACCGTGCACAACCCCAGGGAAAAAAACAAGTGGGATTCCATGCTACCATTAAGTGTCTGTTCCGGAAACCACTGTGGCCCAAAATCCTTTTCATGGCCTCGGCCTAAAAGCCACACAATCTTCTGTCCGTTCATGTCTGTTGCTGCTACAAAAAGAGAGGGAACATGCGTTTAAAACCCCATATTAAATGTGGTATGTTACTGCTAAGTTGCTTTAAAGTATGACTCGACATGAGGTAAACATCCCATGAACGCGTCATCTGTTTCCACTTAAAGACATTAAAGACAGTTAAAGTATAAAGACAGCACTTCAGTGTGGAGCTGAAGCACAAAGCACTCCACCTGGACAAGCACTAGCAGTTCTACATCTCCTGGAAGACATTAGGTCATTCACCACAAAACAGGATGTGTGCACTTTTGAACGGGCGTTGAAAAGGTACGCGGCAAGGTACACAAAACACGCTGCACGGTGACAACAGGGCTTTAAGGAGACAGAAGTGGGCCTCCCTTCCTTCCTGTGTCACAGCGGGGGTCCACACTTTGTGGGCCAACAGACCCTCCGACCCTCTAATTAGAGCCGTGCAAGGGTCACGTAAAGAAATGAACTCGCATGCGAGATTGCACGTGATAATCCATTGGCCTTCTGCATGATTGAGGGGAAGGGGTGGTCCAGTAAATTGTTAATTCTGTAAAAACAACAGAATGTATGTTCGTCCATGTCTAGTGTTCATTCACAGGTAAAACATATCTTCGTAGCACTCTGGAATAAGTAACTTTGAAGCATTAATAATGCAGTAGTAAATAGTGAATTCATCATTTATAAAGCACTGTTCCTATAATACTCATTAGTAAGCAGTTCATAATTAGTTAACTAGTAAATAATTAATTATATATAATTAAATATGCTGCAATTCGTGATTAGGACCATCACTGTGATGGTCAGTGTGATTGTTGTAGGACGGTGACAGTGATGGTCAGTGTGATGGTTGTAGGATGGTGACAGTGATGGTCAGTGTGATGGTTGTAGGATGGTGACAGTGTTGGTCAGTGTGATTGTTGTAGGATGGTGACAGTGATGGTCAGTGTGATGGTTGTAGGATGGTGACAGTGATGGTCAGTGTGATTGTTGTAGGATGGTGACAGTGTTGGTCAGTGTGATGGTTGTAGGATGGTGACAGTGATGGTCAGTGTGATGGTTGTAGGATGGTCATGTGTTGGTTGCTGACGGTGGTCCTCGCTTTAGATGGGCTCACACAAACTTAAATGTTTATAAAGCATTATTATCACATTGTAAGTAGTTATTACCATGCCGCTTTACAAAGGACCTTACAAACCACTATCTCGTCATCTTATTAATTATTCCTAACTGTTTATGAATTGTTTACTAATGAGTATTAATGTAGGAAAAGTGCTTGATAAATGATGAATTCACTATTTACAGCTGCTTTGTTAATGCTTCAAAGTTGCAGTTGTTACACGCGCGAGCATGTACCTGCATGCGTGTGTGTGTGTGTGAGAGAGAGAGAACGAGCGAGAGAGATATAGGGGAGGGGGAGTGTTGCATTAAATATGTTGTGTGCGTGATGGAGATAAAAGTGTGGCCAGACAACAGATGTGTTAAGTCTGTCTGAGGAGATGCTTGCTCGGTTTTCAGGTCACGCAACAGCACCCATTGATTGACATAACCCTTAACTGGATCTAATTGGCTGTGCATCAACCTGACCATCTCTCTCTCTCTCTCCCCTTGCATCTGCTGAGAACAACCGTTGAACTGCAGTCCGGAGTCGAACGCCCAGCCGCGCAGGCAGGCCTCTCTGCTTTCTGTGGATCAGCTGTTCAACTGTTGAATCTGCTACTCGCTACTCACTACAACACATCTCAAATCTCAAATGGTTCAATAGTAGTTTCCAGCATGTAAAGACAACGCCATACTCATGTGAAAATACATGGCCCAGGGCATGCTTACAATGTCAAGACATAAAGCCACCTATTAGACAATAGCTATGTGTTTTTTTAGTATAGCTAGCGTTAAAATGACGTCAGTATTAGCTGTTTGATTTGGCTTTTAGTGGTACCATTTGTACAAAGCTCTTTCATGTTTCCTAAACCGTGGTTCTATTGTACCTGCATATATTTACCTAACCCGACCTATGGGGGGGAACCCTGCAGGTACAATCACAGGAGGATGAAGTTCTCCTGAGTGTTTTGCTTGAAGTTTCCTGTCTGGGGAAGATTAACGGAAGGAGGTTTCGAGGCCGACGTGGTGGTTTGTTATCTTTACCTCAGGTCTGATCGTAAAGGAGTGGATTTCTTGGGGAACGGTGGCACTTATCACCGCAGACAGAGCGGAAGGGAGATGGATGTGTGTTGGTTCAGATAGGAGCACAGACTCTGATGAAAATGGAGAGTTAAAGTTTGGGCCGGTTTAGTCAGAAG
>OMKP01084150.1:0-10901 GCA_900302375.1 Bathygadus melanobranchus | reverse complement strand
GGGGGGGGTCCCTCACAGAGGCGATTCCCCTGAGATATGGACAATCTGCCTCCTTGCTGGTTCAGAAAAAATTTTGAGTTTTATTTATTGAATTGTAAATATGTAATGCAATTTGAAAAGCAAACATGCTCAGTCTTTGTCTGTTCTAATATACGGTTTCTAAGCTCCGATCTTTTGTATGTCTCAGAAGTTGTTTTTATATGTATTTTTTACAATAAATATATTGTGTCACGCTTGTCTTTGAATCTGCTTTGTGTATAACAATAATTTGATTTGTGGGGTGTTCTTTCTTCATGTATTATAGGCCTAATATTAATGTTTATTATATAGATTTATTCTTCTGTATATTATGTTGTAATCCTCAGGAAAATGTTATCTTCATATAATGTTTAAAATGTGTAAATGAACACTTAACTACATTTATTGTAGGCCTTTATATAGGCCTACTATTCTGGAACATATTAGACAGCCTGTATACATATCTACAATGATCTTATACTTATATTGGGCATCATAAATCTTTATAGGCAAACCTTTAGGTAATTCACACTTTCCAGACCCTCTGCCTACCACAGAGAAAGGAGGGTAGACCTTCCCATGATCAAAAGTAATGTAATGGGACTCTATCCAAGAATAATTCACATAACGGAAGCATGTGTAATTTGTGCTTGTCAAAGTTCAGTATGCTGTTCTATTCTAATCTATAATCATAGCAATGTAGATGCATGTCCAATTATATCAAATAGGCCTGTTAAGACACCTCTTGATAGTAAATAGGTAGATATATGGTTTCTGACAGTTCCTACTTGTTGTAAACCATGAAAAAAGTTCATGGTTTCCAAAGATTCTAGGTTTCCCCACCAAATTAACCAATATGGCAGCTAGGTGATTAAGGTTTATTTTTTGGGGCCAAGTCTCCCCCTCCTCTTCTCCACTCCCCTCTGTCCGACCCTTCTCCTCCCTTTCTTTCTCCTCACCCTCTCCTCTCTTTTTGCAACTGTCCAATCTTAGTTACAGCACCTGGTGTATATAGAAAATATGTGTATATATAGATCAAGATATCTTCCGGCCTCTATCTCTTTTGTCATTGTATTCTGTCACTGACTCCGCCTCTCTCCTGTGCTGTGTGTGGTGTGCTAATGTGCTGTGTTGCTTTCCATGTCTACAAGTCCTGCACAGAGTACTAACTCCCAATGCCATGGAGTTAGGGTGGAAAAAACCCACAGTGAGTGCTCTATGCTGGTATCGTTTGGCCACTGACTCACCGTGTTCATGGTTTGGGTTAAACTAATGCTCCATGATGTAAATAATTGACATGTTTTGGACGCTATGTAGGCGGTAGTTGCCCTCAGTCTGTCCTACATGATGGGCACTGTGGCGTCCTTCCATGACAACACTGCTGTGGTCATCACCGTCGCCTCAGCCCAGGTCACTCACACACAACATATAATTATACTTCTTTTATATATTATGATTTTCTGTATACTTTTTAAAAATTCATGATTGTATTACTAATATGAGTTTTAGTCAATATTATGTGGATCGAAGGGGACAGTCTTTAACTTTCAGCACATTTTGGGGGTTTCATTGGGGTTGGAGTCTATTTAAGTAGAGTTAATGTGGAGGTGATGGAGAGATTTAAGAGTAACTGAGTAATCTGTTAGAAACACCATAGCCATCCGTCAGCAGTTTGTGAGTGAAACGCACTGTGAGAATATCTGTTCTGATTGACTGCATGCCTGTCTCTGTGTGAGGCAATATAGACTTTAGAACCGCTCACGGCTCATTTCTCACCAATCAGGGCTTCTTTTCCCTGATTGTTTGGGGAAGCCACCTCTTCTATCAATCACATTCGTGTACACAACATTATCATCTCAAGGGCTGAGAAATGGAGAGAGGGAGGGTGCATTTTGTTTTCAAAATATTCTGCTCTTTTCCACTTGCTCTCTTTACAACTCTCGAATCTTACCTACAGCACCTTTAATAAATGTAATAAATGAAAGAAAACACTTCCGTGTCGCCTATATATCAATAACAATCCAGTTTATTACTTAAGAATACACATATGTACAACATACAAAAAGTGCCAAGGTCTATCGTCAACAAATTGCGCTGTAAACATCACCAATATAGGAGCAATATGACACCATTGGGTTTTTTTTACGAAAGGCCAAGTTGGTCGATGAAATTAAAAGTGTATGTAGTTTGCCTTTATGGAATTAAAGTTGCTATCTAAAAATCTAACCCCATCGTTATTGTTCACGTGCCAAAGAAGGGTGTCCTAGAAGTAGAAATAAAACAACTAAATATAAAAAAAGAAATCTATATTTCTGTCTGCTGGGTTTTGTTTTTTAGATAGTTTACATTTTTTTACCAGATTCAGCCAATGGTTTAACTATTGCGTTCATGAACTAGACAAAGACAGAACCAACAGATGTTTCAGCCTTCGGGAGCTAACGACAAACTAAGGGACGTCGGGCTGAAACCCGGAGAAGGGAACATGCGCCGCCCTCCTCGCTCACCACATCGAGGAGTAATTGAACCGGACCTTGAGCAGGTAGCGCATTCGGACCTGCGAGGGGTCGTACACGATGAACTCGTTGTAGAGGAGGGAGTAGGTCCCGGCCTTGCCAACGCCCGTCTTCGTCGCCGGGCCCATGGGCACCGTGACGCCGTCCCTGAGGGGGAGAGAGGTGGGTGTTGGGGGAGAGATGGGTGAGGGGAGAGAGAGCACAAAGGGGGTTGATTGAGAAGCAATTCAGTGATTTATATATGGTTACCTCTCTGTCTATCTTTCTATGCTTACAAGTCAAAGCTAATGTGATCTTGGCTTGGATTGCAGTTCATGCCTGCCGTAGAAGCTCAAACCCTAACAAACCTTAACCTAACCCGACCTTTCTTATTAGGCCTGCACGATATGAGGAAAATCTGAGATGTGCGATAACATAGTTCAACATTGCGATGACGATATGACTTGCGATAAATACACAAATATTTAAGTGTGCATATTAGCTATATAGTTGCTGAATCCGAAATTCCATACTAACATACTATTTAGTACGCTAAAACAGTACGTGAGATTTTTTAGTATGTCCGAAACGTTTAAGTATAAAGTGAATAGTATGCGAGGTGCATACTATTCCCGGTAAATATTATAGTATGCAGCACTGGACACTACGCCGGTATAAATATCCCACAATGCAATGCAGTAGTGAAGACAACAAAAGACGACAATGGCGGACGGCGACCAAGGCAGCTCTGTGGCGTCTCTAACGCTTCAAAATGAATACAAAATCATAAAAATAAAAATCAATGAAATAAAACTATTGCAAGTGTTGCAAATGCCGGTAGAGATGAGGCTGGCGAAGGAAGCTCTCAGGAAGTGACGTTCCGCGCTGAGCAGTGCGTCCGAAAAGATGCAGACTACTGTTTATTTACACAAAAGTATGTTGAACGATAGTACACATATTGAGTATGTAGTACATAGCATGGAATTTTGGATGCAGCGGCTCTGATGGGTCAAATGTCCGCATGCTGGGTGTGAATGCATGGCGTCTTTTGCGATGTGTTCATCGTGACTGTTCATATCGCGATGGCGATGAAAAAACGGTTTATCGTGCAGCACAAATTCTTATCCTGAATGTGAAAACACCTTAAAAATGCACCTGCTCTCATACAACAGAGAAATGGAGATAACTAACAGGCTGACGGCGTTCTTGGGGTCGGGTCCGGTCTGTCCCATGCCCTTGGTGCTGTGCTTGCCCTTGGGGAGTTTCTGGGCCTCGTAGTCAGCGTCCCGGAGCTCGTTGCAGTCTCCCAGGGCAACCTGGTACACAGTCAACAACAAACAACCCATGTGTTCTTACTGAGGGGAAGAAGACTTGTGTCCATGATGCATTATTTAAAAGAGAAAAGCCCGTGGCTGCAGCCAGATCCTGGAGGCCGTACTGCCGAGGGGCCCGCTTCCCATGCTGCGACGGCACATGGCACGGCATGGCTTCAAGCGTTGTGGTTGAGCATGTTATATTTTAGGTTACATGTTTTATATGGTCTTTGTAACGCTGCTAGTACTTCTTATTGTACCCTGGCTACCTGCCGTTTTACAGTCAACCTAGCAATTGTAAGCTTGTAACTTCTTTCTATTCGTTCTATTGAACCTGGCAATCAGGAGTGCTTGTAACTTGTTCTATTCTAATTGTACTGGACCATCAGCGATATATTGTTGTCTCCCTCTTTCCACAAATGTACACAAATTGTAAGTCGCTTTGGATAAAAGCGTCTGCCAAATGCCCTAAATGTAAATGTAAATGTAGTACTTCTCTAGGCCTGTTCGTCAACACACTAATCTGAACATTCATGTTCATCTAACATGTTGTTAGAATATGATGGCGATCTCTTTATACTGCACCTCTGCTGTGCTTGTGTCTTTATAAGATATATATAAAGCAAAGTGGAAAGCACGTACTGTATGTCCATTCTGCACGTTTACTTGCTGCAGAGAGCTAACGCGGACATTCTGCATAACACGCAACATATCGAAAATACACCGGCTCTGTCCTTCCTTGATGTAGCTACATTAGCTGACCTAGCTATCCTTGACCCAAGACGACCCACCTCGCTTAGCAGCAGCAGGCCGATGTTGTTGCGCTGACTGGTGAAGCAGTAGTTGGCGCTCTTCGACGACATGTCGGCAAAGTAAATACCTTTGCCGAACTGAAAAGAAGAAGAAGAAGAAGAAGAAGAAGAAGAAGAAGAAGAAGAAGAACACAACAGACAGCACACGTGAATAAGACGAAGCGTAGACATGAAGCGTAGCATGTGGGATCTGAATAAAGCCACGAGGTGTGGTTGATCGGCGGGAGGGAGCCCACCATGTATCCAGTGACGGGGGCCTCCGGGGGGGCCACGCGGAGCCCCTGACTCAGGATGCCCACCCAGTTGGACATACGGGAGCCGTGCCACAGCAGGGTCCTATTGGGACAGAAACGGACTGAATGTCATCTACAGTCCGATCTTATCCAGTCTATAGACAGCCCCAGTGCTGGTTCCTCTGTGTGTGTGTGTGTGGGGGTTACCTGTTGTGTAGCTGGGAGATGAAATTGTCCGTCTCCCCCTGCCGGTCCACAGAGAACATGTCCAGGATGCTCATGGTGTAGTCGCCGTGGGTGGCGGCGTGCGTGCTCTGAAGGTACTTGGACACCACCTGATAACACACAGTTAATAAACACAGGAGTCAAAGAGCAGCGCAACGTTATGTAATGCATACATAATAATAATAAGCACTAAAGGAAAACCAAACCCTGTGTTTAAGATAGGCCCCGCCCACTTTCAACATTTAAAACATTCCTTTGCTGACTTCTAGTTGACACTCTTTTTTCTTTTAGGGGGGGGCTATATTGCTATATATCTTGCACAAGCCACTCCCACTCACTCCAAAGTGATTTGCTGGGTGTAGCCAGAGTGTTTGACGTTACCTGGTAACCCAAAACGGCCACCAACTCATGCAATAGCATTGAACGTATAGAGGGCATATTTCCATCTTATCCAACGTTTTTTTTTAAAAACATTGTGAATTTAAGTCGAGATTTGGAGCAGGATCAATCCGCGCCACAGTACCTGGTATTCATTGCAGCCGGGGTCCAAAGCCTGCAGCTGGCAGTGGAGGGAGTGGTACTGTCTGTCCAGAGGATGCTCTTCACTGTTGACACTGGACTGGACCATCTTCACCGCGATCTGAATGTCACTGAGGGCCTAGGAGAGGAGCGGTTATCACATTAAAAAGATTCAGATAAAATAATATACATAGTAAAAAGACTCATACACATTGGGACATTGTAGCATGCAGCGTTAATGATCATTATTCATGACAAATATATATTATGTGTTATCGCTTAGAAAGTAGACATCTTTAAAAACTAACTGGCTAGCTAACTGTAAAATATGAATGTATTGTGATTGTGATTATGAATAAATGGATACATACAGGATACCTACATACATGGCTGAAATGCCATATAATCATGGCATTTCGGAGCTATGGATAGACTCTAGCCACCGATTCTGACCCCTTCTTTAAAGCTTCCTTAATATCTACATACAATATGAAATATACAATTATAATATAGACACCAAACACAGGCCCTACCTCCAACAGAGCTATTTTTTCCTTCAAGTCATCCTCGGAGCTGATCATGGGGGGTGTCTTCAACCTACAGCGTTGCAGGGCACAGGTGCAGTTTTGAGCATATAAAACTAGACCAGCATGGCTAGCGTTGGCTTCATCACTGGGATCACGTTCCGATTTGAATTGAACAATACTCGACTCTGGACTAGTGCATTAAAGATTGACATAATAAATAGGAAAATGTGTCAGGGTACATTATACATAGTTATTGAGTAGACACTGGTAGAGTAGGGAAAGTTGTAAACATGGAAAGTTGTAGTGGTACTAGTTGTAGTTGTATGAATGAACAAAACATCAGCTCAAGCTGTCAATCTGACACTTTTTTTTTGTGTCACATTTAGCCAACCATATAAAGAAATCAGAACCTTTTACATACATTTATTTTCGTGTAACATTCCTACCCACCAGTGGCAGGTCGGGTTTTATACATTTACCAGACAATTACAAAATCTACCCACATGCACATTTTCCACCCTGGTTGTAAATGACAAGTGATAGACGGACCCAGAATAAACGCGTTTATAATATCGTCCTATATATTTCATACACCTTTCGGTGATCCAAAGAGACGCCATCCCTTTAACGGAAAATGTACTCTAGAAAAGCCACGCTGCAAGCGATCGCAATAGGGTGCCAGCGTCAGGGATGGAGGGTAGTGGCGGCGATGAGCTTGGTTGTTCCTACCCAAAGTCGTGGGGGATGCGTGTGTAGAACTGGTTGCAGGCTTCCAGCAGGTCTTTACGGCTGCCCTTCCGCTTCAGGCACTCCTCGATCCTCTGCAGGGCCGCGTATCCCGCGCTGATCTGCTCCGACGTCAGCTTGCCTGCAGGCGGACATTGTGATGTTACCGTTTAGAGGCAGACTGCATGCAAAATGAATGCAGCAACAGAAATGGTAAATGGATTGCATTTATATAGCGCTTTTATCCAAAGCACTTTACGTTGCCTCACATTCACACACACATTCATACACCGACGGCGATGTCAACCATGCACGGTAACAACCAGCTTGTCGGGAGCAGTTAGGGTTAGGTGTCTTGCTCAGAGACACCTCGACACTTAGCTAGGGGGGCGGGGATCGAACCAGCAACCTTCCGGTTGCCAGACAACCGCTCTACCTCCTGAGCTACAGGCGAAACGGCTCAAAAAAAGGATTCCCAAACTAATTGCCTTCCTAATAAAACTTCCTTTAAATCATAGGTCATAGATTTAGATCGTATCATGTTAATTAGATGGCAGTTTCGCCCGTTTTAAACAAGAAATCAGTAGTAGTACGGATGCCAATGGCAACACATTTAATCGTCCTGTGCTGGACTGACCCAGAGGAGCTTTACGGGTGTCAAACTTCATCTCCAGCACACACTCCTCCATGGCCTTGAGGTCACAGATGAGCTCCAGCAGGGACTGGACCTTCACATCCAGCTTGGACGGCCACTTCTTGGGCACGGAGTCCACCTCCGTCTGGGTCTCCTCCTGGTACACGGAGATCAAACAGAGATGGAAGAGGTCTCATTTGGCAAATTTAACATCGCACATTCCCACAAAAACATAAACATGTGAATAGTGAATGATTGAATTAAATAAATGTGCAAAATTAAAACAATTAAAAAAAAATGTAAGCAAGGGACCGAAACAGGTAATGGACAGGAAGGAAAGGCAAACTTCATATAGAGAAGAGCTGGTTTTGGGTAACATTACTACAAAACAAGCCATGCGGTGTCCTCCATTTACCAGCCAGGAGGTCACCACTGTCCGCCATGCAGGTCGTCCTCACCTTTGTCGACGTACTGTAGTCCATGAACACCATGTCGTATTTTCCAGGGACTTTCTCAAAGCTCGCCCGGTTTTCCCACTCATTCTTAGTCTTCTCTTGGAATCTGTCGACAAACAACACAAACACAGCCGACTTTAGGCCGTCGCTGAAGCGCGGTGAGGCGTCGTGAAGGAGTTAGCCGTTCTCCAGCTGAATCTCACTTTTTCTTGAAGAAGTCTTTGGCTTTCAGCAGGTCTCCACCACAGGCTGTCAGGCTGTTCTGGCCCGATTTACCCACTGAACAAGTAGAAGAAGAGAGAGATCAGTTACCGGGTGAACAGCAGTGTAGGCTAGTTTATTGTAGTGGGTATACTACATAATTGAGGGCATTCCAAAAGACACAACACAAGACTTTAACAGCCGGGAAGATTGGACTGAGCTGATTTTCTACTGTTTTCACAGTCCTTTACCAGTTCATGCTGTTATTTTACGTTCACATTGTTATGTATCTGGACTAGGGCTGACCAATTAATCGAAATATTATTGAAATCGCAATATGGCCAAGTGCAATATAAAAATCACAGGAGCTGCAATTTCTTGATATGGGTAAAATGTGTAAATGTCATCATGAAGCAGAGATGCCCTGGCCTACACTTGTTTTTTCACCAGATGTAAGAAAACATGTTTGTTTGGTAATGTCACATCACGATAGTCTTTTCAGTGAAAATCTCTTGACCCAGTATTTGCAAAAACGAATTGCTGAAGTGTCACAAAACTATATTGTGCTCCTTTAAGTGGGTATACGGTAATCCTGGAGCTTTCATAGTGGGAATACGGTGTACACCTGCGTATCAAGTAGACTCCACCACAGCAAGTAAAGCAGACTATTGAAGAACTGTCACTGGCACAAAGACATTCTGACAATATTTTGTCAACTTCGAACTTCGAATCCAAGAGAGACGGCCATGTCTTGGTGACTTATTATCCTGCGCAGCTTTAAGCGAACGTTTAAACATGCGTGACGTCCTAACGTCTGAACGGGGGCCGTTGAAGCCCACGAAGCCCACCTCTGCCCCATCTCAGCCACACGCTGTAGGTCTTGGAGACGTCGTCCTCCAGCAGCTGGATCAGGTAGTACTTGTTGTTGTTGAACTGCAGGTTTGTCTGTCAGTAAAATGCAGATCGCATTAGCCGGGGCTGGAATGAAGGGGCCACCGTACAACGATGCGTGCACCGACGTACATTCACGCAGACTTGAGGACTGTATGTGTACATCACTGCATTCCAAAACAGCGACATCCTGTTCTATTCATTCTCAGATGTACCTTTTTGTTTGCGTCAGTTGAGCTAGCACGTTATTTTTGTGCAAATGACTACATATGATTGATACTTTAAAAAAAACCTTGGGTCACCGTATCTTAATTGAATATATGTTTGTTTAATTATTTATTGATCTAATTTGTTACGTTTTGAGTACAATGTCGCACTATGCTCTCTTTTGGTGGAGACTTCATTTCATACAATGCAGCTTCAACGTCCTACCTGGTTTAGCATAACGTCATAAACGTCATCCCCTTCATTGTAAACATGGGCCTGAAAGAAAGAGATTGAGAGTAATTCAAATACAAACAGAACATAATTGCTTACCTCAAACAGAACACAAAGTCAACCTTGCTTTTGGCTGAAATGAAGCTTATTTTGCAAACTGTACTATTGCAACCAGGTTAGTGGAACATAAAGTGTACCACCAACCTGTACCACAAACGGCATTAATCCCATCCCTAATGAAAACTAAACCCATTCAACCACACATGTGACACACCATTCAGTCATCATGTACAATAGAAGCACAATAGAAGCCTGATCACTTAGTGGTGATGCATGGTCTTAAGTGTATACACTGTACTGTACCTTGCCTAGCTTGGCCTTACATTCAGAGTCCACCGGGGCCTTTCCCTTCATGACCACGGTCTTCACCACCTCTGGGAAAACATATAGATGACAGGGTTAATATGGATCCCTATGCAATTTGGTATGGACCTAGTAGGAAAATGTATCCTAATAATATTTACATACACACATTACAGTATATAACCTTCCTTACTTTATTACAAGTTTGTTTAATTCAACTTTGTATAAGGGAGATAGCTCCCTTCCTCTCTCCAATTAAAAAGGTGTTATGCTAGTTAGCATTTGTATAGCCACTGTAGCAAAGAAGAACTCATACTGTGGCCATGTCAGCCTCCTTTATTGTGTAGATTAATTTAGCTGCCTTGCAGTCTTTAGACAGGTCCACTTCCCAAGTTCCCCCCAGGGGGTATTGCAAATTAACAAGCCTCTCCCACCACGGCTGGCTACAGACATGGCCAATCCATAAGTCTCCACAAGGGTCACTCCCCTCACCTCGCGTTTTGTTTAGATGTTTCCCTATGAGAATCATGTGCACCCATTGTTCCTCTGAATATGCTTAGTAAATGCTACCGGTGGGTCTTCACGTGATCATCCTCCATTAATGCTTTACATTTACATTTAGAGCAGGGGTGTCCAAACTTTTTTCACTGAGGGCCACATTCAGAAAAACGTACGAAGGTCTGGGCCACTCACTAGAGGTGAGGTACATCGCCTCACCTCTAATGTATTAAAGTTAGCAAAATCAATCAAATGTAGGTAAATTATGCTTGATAGTTGAATATATGTGTATTGAAGATCTTTTGGTTCTGAAAGTTAGTCACCGATATGGGGTGTCTAGTCAGGACACGGGAGGCAGGAATATACTATGAGGGTTTATTATACAGATGCACAGGCACTGTTCCTTATACAATCATATTTGTGTGGTTCTAAAGTGGGAAACAAAGGCATTCAGTTGTTACTTAGATTACTCTCTCTATAATGTACATACATCTCAACAGTGGAACTAACAATTGCTATAATGACCGGGAATAAACAGTGTTAATCGGGATTACAA
>OMKP01084148.1:0-23286 GCA_900302375.1 Bathygadus melanobranchus | reverse complement strand
ACACACACACCATATAGACATACACACACACACACACACTAGACACACACACACCATATACACGCACACACACACACACACACCATATACACGCACACACACACACACCAGACACACATACACACACACCATACACACGTCATACACACACACACCATATACACACACACACACACACCATATACACGCACACACACACACACCAGACACACATACACACACACCATACACACGTCATACACATACACACCATACACACAAAATGTTCCATACCAGCAGAATGGAAATTGCTTCCCACTACTGTCTGACTCTTTCTGTATGACATTGTATGTTTTCTGCGATGTAGCTATGCTCTTCCTGTATTCCCTAGGCTGCATACTGTCCCGCTTTGATTTGTGGCATTAGCAATGGATTCTACTGTATCTCTAAACGTATAATCTCCCTAATGAGGACATCATGTTAGCTGTCAAATGATGCCATCGACTACTATACCAAAAGGGTGGCCACTTTCCACTGATCTGTCTGATCCTATAATGACAATACTGGTAGATATTACAAGTATTTGATTTACAAGCACATTTTAGGCACATGGTTTCATTTATTACAGTCAATAACATATTCAGGACCCAGTATTAAGGTTGAATAAAAGTCCTAAAACATAATTGTCAGTTATTTTCCTTACTCATACTAAATATTATACACAAAGACCAGTAATTTGGAGTCATTAAAAAAAGTTGAATGACCAACCAAACACAAATATAGCCTTGCCAATACTCACATTGCATTATGGAGTCGCATTATGCTCGAAGCAAGCGTCAATAGTCCCCTATTAGCTGGGCATTAGAAGGACCAAATTATTACTGAGTATGGGGAGATCAATAACATGCAGTGGTGCAGTCAATAAGCCAACAACTTATTATAAAATACCATTAAAATATGAATATTCCATGTAGCGTTTAGTTGCATATTGGAAAACCAAAGGTGGCACAATAACCCACGGGATAAAATATACAACGTTGAGAACATTGAGTTTCCCCGTACAAAAAAAAAGCAAAGCAATCGAACACTTGAACTTGAACAATGACGTGTCTCGCAAAGACGCGAGCAGTGCATCGTTGTGTGTGCGGCTCAGAGGACGCCTCCGCTGTGCGTGACCTTGTCAATCCTTCTTTATCGGCCACATTTCAGACAAAGGCTCTGTGGTGGTGTCACACGCTGAGGGTATTGTGGCCTTGCTGCTTCGGCTTGAACCACAGTCAATCTGCAGTGTCGGCATGTGCCTGTTGTGTCCGGCTCCGCGGGGGGTACTTCCCGACTCCATGGGTGACTTTTCAGTGACTTTGAAGACATGGTGAACTTCCTTTTAACCTCATACCATTCACCAATGTGTTTATTTTGGACACGTTTTTATCGTTTGTCCCTTTGCCAGTGACCTATTGTTTTCGGAATTTGTCTTGATGTCTGAAGATTTGCTCTGAATGCCCTTTCTTGTTATGTTTCATACCTTTCCTGTACAATGATATAACGTTGCTGTGGCAACACCATCATCGATAGTGCGCGAATTGTAACGCCTAAAGCTTACAATTCTAATAATAACTCCGGAGCTTCTCAATTATTATCACTGACGTCATTTAGGTGTGATTCATTGTATTCTCCAGCTTCCCAGGCAGCTTCCAGATGAGGTGATAGAATGCAACAGACTCCAGTCCAATGAACTTGAAATGTGTCAAAAGTTCATGAGGTAATTTGCAAACAGGCCTTGTATAGGTGTTCTCAAAGGCCTTTTCGATTGTTACAACTTCCTCCAATTGGCCAATGCTTTCTTCCTCTGTTTGTCATGTTCAATAGTTTCTGTTGATATGTCCAGCTATGTTGACTTGTCACCGAAAAGCTGGTCTCAATGGTGAAGCTGTAAACCTGTCTACATGAGTGTCAGTGATTGATTGCCAGAACACACGACAGAAGATTTGATTTTAGCTCTTGTTCTGTGTTTAATATAGAACATTGGACTGCATGGAGCTCCAGGCAGTGCTGGAAGTTATAGCACGGTTCCATAGGACGCCGCTGTATAGCGCGCCCAGTGTGCGTTCTCTTTGAAAATAATGGTTTTGGCGGATTGCGTGGCCAATGTGCAACTCCCATAAAAGGCTAATGTGTTTGCAGTTCTTTAATTTTTCATGAATCTTCTGCAAGACGTTGAAATATATTTTTGTAAGTCAAGCATTTCTCAGAGGAAAAACTAATTTTACTCCTTTGCTTTCCATTACTTTTATTCTAATCTTTCATTCTGTTTTTTTTGCATTGCTCTTCACTGTAAAAATATTGAGGTAGCTCAAATCAAAATAATAAGTAACCTAGCTTCCTAATTAGTTGAGCTTAGAATTTTAAGTACTTCCTTTAATGTTGTTTCCAGTCACTATACAATGTCAAGCCGACTCATTTAAAGCCAAATATGAATTGGATCAACTAAGCTTTTTGTAACACTAACAAGGATATTGGAGCCATGGGAACTAAACAGATAGTTACGCCAACACACGATGAAGAGTAAATCCAACAACCTCTTTACCTGCCCATGGAAATAAATACAAGTTCCACTTGCCACCTAGTTCAATCAGCTTAAAATCCTCAGGCAGTCAGGGTACTTTTGCTGTAAAAGTCCAACTAACTGGCCATTTCATGTTACCTGGATTGAACAATTTGTCTAAACAACTACCTCCAACAGGACTATTTCATACATTGAGAATTTAGAAACCAGAAATAAGATTCAAAATTGACCTTGATTTGGACAATGTTTACTTTTTGTAAATAATACAATAAATAAAGCATTTTACAAACATATAAAGTGCTGTTTTTCTTGAATATTAATTCAATTGTAGTGAGAGTACGATATTACAATTCGACTGGGTGGCACAAATGGTTTGCCATTTAAACAAACTTATATTTCCATCGATGAATCTATTTTCATCCAAAAACACATACCGGTACAATTAATTCTGATGGTTTTGACTTTGACTGAGAGCAAGAGATGAATAAAGGAGAAAAACAAACATATCATCATTATTTAATATGTAATACTTAATGTTAGATATGCAAATGATGGATGATTTAATATTCCATAGCTCTGACCTAACCACAAAAACAGAACAGTTGACTCATGGCTCATTTTTTTTTTTTTTAGTAATGTACATCAAAAACACAAACACAGCTTTAGCATTTTGCAATCTTTAGCAATCTGTAAAATCTGACATGTCAGTGTATTAAATACAAGCTATTAGTAGGGCTGTCAACTGGCATATTTATTGCAAAGTATACATAAATAAAAATCTTCAATCTTCCTCAAACAATGAGGTGCTTCCACCTTACTCCTTTCCCATATAGGGCTATTGCAACGTGGACATTCAGTTGACGTCATCGCTTCTTCCCATTTAATTTCCGATTTGGTTAAAACACGTTTTATTCGAATAACACTTAAAAAAGCAAAAGTAGTGTGCGCTGTGTGGAGGAAGTCAGCGGCTTGCAGATCCACTCTTGGATTGAGTCAGGCTTGGTTACAGCTGAGCTTCAACGTAAAGCAGGATGAGACACAGGACGCGGCGTTGCATATTACAAAGGACAACACCGGTCGGAAGAGTCAATTTGAGATCTTATTCTGTGTTTAATATAATGGCTGGCAATGGAATGCGCTGCGATGTGCACCAAGGTTTTGAGCAGTGCAGGGCGTTATAGCACTAGCCGCGATATAACGATACGCATTAGAATGTTCCAGATGTTAATTTGACATCCCTAGTTATTACTGCTAGTGCTTTGTATTCCTTTTCGTTGCGATGGCAACCTTTCAGGTGAATTACATGATTTGTTGTGTTAAAACAGTTTTTCTCTCGGAAACCTTGCGGAACATGTATTGCAAATTGCAATCATGTAGTCTTCCTCTGAAATGTTATGAAAACACTGGCAATTACATGTGTGGCTCTCTAGTCTACACTGTGTGGCTTCACCGACCCATTATCGGCTGATGATTTATCGTGCATTCCTACTTAATATAAGATCTAGTAATATTTCCTATGTTCCTTTAACTTAAAACTTTAAGTATATTGATCACAATTATTCAAATGTTATATACGGTATATGACGTTTCCTACACAGAGGTATACATCTGGACAAGCATACATGTGTACACACCATCAATCAACGTAGAATTCTAACAATGTTCAAATCAACACATCTAAGGTAGCAGGCAAAGGCGTGATTATGACTCACCTAATATGTTGATAACGGCAGAGACTTGCTGTTTTCCATAGGGCTGCAAAGTCAAAAAGACTACTACAGCACGAGGCACACGGTCAAGTATCTCATTAATCCACAGGTTGACCAAGGTGATTTTGCAGGGTCAAAGTTGCATGGACACATCAAATTGAATTATACATTGATCACACTCATATGCTATTACAATGTTGTATCTTAATTTGGCCCAACGTTTGTCCCATTTTTAGTTGAACCAACTCATGATAGCACATTGGGGTGGCTGCAAATTCATATTATTTTTTACCGTTCGCAGCCCTAATCTTTGGATAGAGATTTGTCAGGTGTTCAGGTCAAAATCAAGTTCTAAATAAACTGCCATTTTGTCACTCAGTATGTTTCTGCCATGTCGGGTTTGACAATGGCACAAACCCCTTGCAGGCAGAATAATTCCCTTTCAATTAGCTGAACATTTCCAAGGTTAGAATCAGAGTGATGTTGTTTTCCGGTTCTATTGATTGCACCACAAACTTCATTTGGTGCAATCATTTCCTACAGTTGTCTTGTATTCAGTGAGCTGCTGCGAGTGTTTGTTTATCTGGACCGTGGCCCACACGCACCACCACAATGTGTTCTCTTTCAGCTGATTGACAGTCAGCCTTTTGTCTCCAGGTTTCACATTAAGTTTGAGTTTGAGTTCAAACTTTTTGAGTTTCATTCAATCAACTTGAGTGTTATTTGTTTATTTGTCAGGTACAATGTACAAAAGGCATTAGTCTCAATGAGAGGAGATGCATTGTAGCGTATTATAGCATCTTGCTTCTACCTTGCTAATTTCCATCCGCAGTCCTGTGCGATACCACCGTTTCAAGTAGTCACCCCCCCACAAGTGTTGCTATGTAACTGCCAAGTTACACGCCACACGTTCAGTCTTGGTAGTGTAACTTTCTTCAGTGGAGAACCATCTCTTTTTAGACGCAAGACCCATCACTCTCACACGCAGCATAATGAGTAAGCATTTTCACTTGCGCCACTGAAAACATTTGGGTTCTGCAATGCAACATCATAATGCCTAGCTGTGACTAGATGTCAGAATG
Organism: Bathygadus melanobranchus; assembly: GCA_900302375.1. Lineage (NCBI taxonomy): Eukaryota > Metazoa > Chordata > Actinopteri > Gadiformes > Macrouridae > Bathygadus > Bathygadus melanobranchus. The sequence continues at coordinate 17,950 of OMKP01084148.1, read as the reverse complement.
TGTAAATTACCCACAATTACATCTATCTTTCATTGTGTCACTGGTATCAATTTCCTCTTTCACTCGTATGGCGGATGGATCTGTAAATCCTATGGGAATAAATGTTTGTGCAGCTCCCTACAGTACAGTTCTGAGTTTCTTCTGAGGATTTTTCATCAAGTCATGCAAAGACAATCTCCTTACAGTGAGTTCTCCATTTTCTTGAAGTAAACATTTGCATTAATTGTGGCTTCTTTCAGTTTCCATTGCAAATCACATTCATTTCTTCATCGCTCCACTTACGGCTAGAGAGAGACACGTTCTCTTTTGCCTTCATAGAGAGAATTTGGTCTTTGTCAACATCCCCTACAGTACACTGGTGTCTGATTGTGGCTGTTAATCAACGCCGTTTTAATGCACAGTCTTACGGGGCCCCGCGATGTGAAAGGGTCCACAAGGCTCGGAAATACATAATTCACAGTGAAGAAAATAATCGATTCACACGGCAAGCCGTAGTGCTCAATTCGGATGCTCGGATCTGTTTTTTGACAAAAGACGTAGCACGCTGTCATACGTAAACATGGAGTCCACTGAAGTGAATGTAAATTCATTTATAAGCTGATGTGCAGCGGAAACCGGCGCATTTGTGAGCAGATGATAATGAGGATGGTGATGAGAAAGACATTTTGAATTATGCCTTTTATGTCTCAATGTCTGCTACTTCAGGTGTGCGTGGATGTGGAGTTAGAGCCAGGAGTGGTATGATCGTGACGGGAATGACTTCACTGAAACAGATTTCATCACTGTTCGTCCACACCCTCCATCGCAGCTGTCTTGTTTATATTCACCGACTCTCAGCACAGAGTTGTGACGAGTGTCGATCGAGAGTGATGTAAAAGTCGCATGAATGAGCAAATAAAGCCCTGGGGCCCACTGTACCTTAATGTGGCCCTGGAAGGCTTTCAATATGGATTATTATAATGGGTGTTTTTTGCTGCTGCCAATCACGTTTTTGCAGTCAATTCCAAGTCAATTTTACTTCCCTTTTCTTGTCTTACTCCTCAAGTTTCATGTGAGATTTCTTTTGACTTTTCTTTTGAATTTTGCTATCTATTCTTGTGATGCAGTAACACATTTTCGACAAAGTTTTACTTTTCTTTTATTGTTGCTTTTTGTAAGTTGCTTTGGATAATAGCGTCTGCCAAATGCCCTAAATGTAAAATGTAAATGCATCCTCCTAAACATTTGAAACATATTCCTTTCCTTTGCATCTTTGCATCAACAGTATGGCATACAGCTATTTTATCAAGATTCAAGGTTTAATTCGTCATGTTTCATTTTGTATCTGAGATGGGTGTTGAGGGTTTTTTGCAAAAATGTTTATTTACCATGAGACAAAGTTAGGCCTACAGTAGCACTACAGCCACTGCGCCACTAAAATGTGCCCATGATATGATATTATACCCATATAATACTATATATAATCTACATGTCACAAGATATCAATACATGTAGACTTTTTCTTTGGTCTTTCCATGGAGCTCTATTCAGTCAGTCATTTCAATTTAATTTGTCCTTTTCAATGCTTCCAATCCATTGATTCAATTGAGTTAAACATTCCTCGGAGGCACTTTATTGTTCTGGGAGTTATACATACATACATAATAAGTACAAATGGCCACTATGGAGCTATTTCTAGACTATATTGTATCAGAGATAATGTGGATGTAGAAAGACAATTATGAATGTGGTGAAAACAAGGTTTATTCTGTATTGGCATTGTTCATGTGGCCTGTGGAATGATAATCAAAATGAATATCCAATTACATTCCACAATATTTCAATATATCAAGATGATAAACTATTAAAAGGTGCTATATGGAACACATTTACTGTACTAAATCATAAAATGACCATGATATGGCATCAGATATTAAGGAAAGTACGCTCTCCTTGAACGTCTGTTTTTGTTTTGGTCTGTGTGATTCACTATTCTCTGAGTTGACTCCGCCCACTGGCCATTTTAACACCCCGGGTTGCCAGAAATGTTGTACTCGGCTCATCTTGCGCTCGTATTCATTCAGTGTCCTCAACCTGGCAACACATGTGAGCTTCGAGTCTGGGGAGGAGGAGGCGGTGAACACAACTCCCTCCAATAATGTGAATTTGGACTACAGTACCCATTTTAAACACATTGTCTCATTGTTACATAGCACCTTTAATACTAAACTATTTAGTTCATCTTGGCAGTCTATTCAATTACTATCCTTGTTGAACGGTACAGATTGTTCAGCAAAAAATTAGCAGCAAAAATCTTGCTGCATAATATGTATAATGTGTTTTAGTACTTTCATTAAATCCACCATCTCTTACTCTGGGTTGACAGCAGATCATGAATATAGTGCATGGCTGCATTGCAAGCACAATCCCATTACCTAAATGGATAGTACTAATAATAAAACATTGCTTTCGACCTAACCGGATTAACAATGATCTGGTGCTCTTGGGAGTTTGGTGAGTCGCCTTTCTACATAAATGCTTTATATATATACAAAGCCTTTAAGTAAGTTCACTTCTGCTTCATTGTGTTCACCGAGGGAAAGATGTGGCATACATGGCCGACAAGCAAAGTGAATGGAAATGATGGCCCTCTGCTTTTATTCTACAAGTTATTGTGGGTGAATTATTATTACCAACTACTTGTGGCTTCTAGGGAATACATGATAATGACATCTTGAAAATGCTAATGGTAGGAGAAGGCAATGGCTTGCAGGTGAAAAACCTCGGATGTTGTCGAGCTGTTGTGAACTTGCGTGACACATGGTGTTTGATACATTTATATACATGAGTTTTGATACACCAAGGTTTTATATAATGGGTTTGATGCATAGGACGTTTCCTACACATGAAATGTTAAATAGCTTTGATACACATATATACATATACAATTTCACAAACAGGTTTGACAAACATGAGGTTTACATATGAGGTTTTATAAAAACAGGTTTGATACACATGAGATTTGATGCGTTTGAGGTGGGATACACTGAGGTTTGTATAGAGAGTGAGGCTGCATACCCAGGCTATCAACTTTGAGAGAGAGGCACGCATTTATTGGCACATCTGAAGCTTATTTTTTTCATCTGGAAGTTAGGGATTTGTGGATATGGCTTACTGCAAGCTCTCAAGGAAGCCACTATAGGTGCTGCAAAGTATTGATTCTATCTGTGTAAAATCTCCTCATGATTAACAACACAGAGTCACCCCACCAAACTGCCATGACATATATGTGTATGGCAAGCGCATTACTTATTTCTCCCAGTCTAATTTTAAATTGGTTAGGTGTATTGTTTTGTTAATGTAGTACCATTCATCATCTGCTGAGCATGCTGTTTTCCCACCCCCCCTAACCCCCCCACCACAGCCAGCAGAGTCAGCTTTCCCATCAGGCTTTTGTTGTTCAGATGAAGTGTGGGAACTTTGGTACAGGGAGGCTTTAAAGGCTAAATTGATGGCTGAGTGTGCAGTGGGTGCAATTTCCCTGTAGTCGGAGAGGGTGCCCTGTACGCCCGGCGCGGGTTTAGTGACCGCATGGACCGGGGGGTTGTTGTGGGACGCTGTAATCTACAGTAAAGCCTTTGTAGGTGTCATGGGTCTAATTCAATATCACCACATCTATCAACCAAAGTGCCCACTTGATGACCCGTGTGATATGAAAGCGGCCGGCTAAACAACTGCTTTGCCTGGGCCAGGGCTTTCTTCAGCATGTTTGACACCAGCTAAACAGCATTGTTACAGCGGAGACCCCGTCCGGTTTAAAAATGTAGGCCTGCACGTTTAATCCATTGAAAGCTTGGATTTCATTTCAGCTCATTTCTACCTCCATTTTTCTCCTTTAGTTTTTCTCCTGTTTTACATATGTGTTTACCCGCAAGCTTCCGTAAAGCGATATCTTCATTTGGATCGCAATCTTCCAGCAAAAAGCTCCACATTATCATGTCGAAGAGATGCCTAGAGCTCAAAGTGCAGCACAGTATGGAAATTACTGCCATAACTCCACCGGTGTTTATTTTTAAGATGATCTATGTGTAAGTAAACTTTCCAAATACATGAATTTCCACCCTCATGATTAACTTAACCTCATCCTACTATCCATTTCTGAGATGCAACAACATTTACATTACATTTAGAGCATTTGGCAGACGCTTTTATCCAAAGCGACTTACAAAACGATCAACACATCTAACAACAAAGATTTCCCATGGCCTCACTGCCTCATGCCCCAGTCTCTGGTGCATTTATTTTTGGCTTGGCAAACCTGTTAGGGTACTGTTTGGGACATGAATTACATGCATTTGTAATATTTTTTCAATAGGCTGTTAGGCGTGAATGTGTTTCCAGTGAAAATGTATTAGCACACTTCTCTTTAGCAGAAAGTGTCATTAGATATATCATATATTAGGTTGGCCGGTGTTTTGTTTAAGTGATCGCTACACAGATGAAAACCATTGCTAATTCCTGCCCATGTTTTTTCTCTGCTCGATCTGTGTTTTATAGCATGCTAGGTCCATGGCTCAAAACGAACACCTGCCACCAGCCAATGGCGGTCAGATGTGACCATTTGGCAAGCAAATTCAGGGTTACATATTAAAACAATTGCTTGGCCGGTAGATTTGTCCACTCTCTTCTTTACACAACCAGGGGGAAAGGTATCCGAATGAATGTGAATGACTTGAACTGATAAGTACAAGGCCGGTTAAGAATGGTGCTACACGGTTTATAGCCATGTTGCCAAAATAACACCTGGCAGATGTGTGGTGTGTATTTACCCTTTTGAATGATCTGTACAGATGGTCAGCCGGTCCATAGTGGTGGTCCAGAGTGGTGCTGCTGCTGTTGATCGACACTGCCAAACACGGCATTGTTTTGATCCAGCAGATGCAAGCTTTGTACATACAAGTACCAGAGCTCTATTAACGTCTAAGCTACTTTCTCTTACCACCTAAACTCACATTATTGTGCTGTTGTCCTGTGATGCTGGAATCAGTATATTTTAAGTATTTAAGAAATATTCAATATTTAAGAAAGTATTTTAAGCAATCGATTTTATGTTTGCATTTTAAATTAGTAGAAAAATGAATAAAGTCTCCTGGATCAACAATAATAAATAATATAACATTTGTATATTGAATAAATAAATAATGTAACATTTATAACGTGGGCCAAAACCTGAAACTAATTTTGTTCATTTAATTGCTGAAAATTGTCAAATATAATTATTGAAGAACCTTAGAGAATTCCCAATCATTTACCTTTTTATTCAAAAAGGTCAGCCCAAATGGCCTCTATGTTAATGTATTGGACATGTAACCACAAGTGACACTGTGTTAGGGCAGCGGGCTTTAGGTCCTCCTCCTGTTAGAGGCCACACATTGTCTTTCCACCTCGCTGTCATTCAAGCTGCTGTTCTGGCTTGTGGATGCTGCATTATATCAGAAGCTTGGCATCTCACTTTTCTAGTCTTGTCTACAAATGCTGATCAGGCTGTCCTGGTATATAGAACATTTTATAGACTGATTTTCCTTTCAAGTTATGGTGCTACTGACACAAGGGAAACACAGAAGCAGCGGAGCAGTGCGCCAGCACATTGTAATTGGATGTTTTGTTACCAAGACGCAATTAACTCAGTCATAAATGAAACCCACAGTGTAAACCTCAAAGCAGATTGTGAAACCATATCTTGTATTAATAAATTTAAATGACCAGGTGATGTTCTCACACTGTGTAGTATCCATAAACAGATTAAGCACATTGGCTTTCATCTGCATCAACAGTACCTTTGGCGTGTGCACATAAGCTCTTGCATCACTCTTATTAATCTTCATTGGGGCATGAAAAACTCATTGCGCATGATGCCAGCTTATTTAGGTTCATTGAATAATGCGCGTGGCATTAAATGAGACCTTGACATTGCTACTAATTGAATTTTAAATGGGTTACATGAAGCCAGAGCTGCTTATGCCTTACAAGGAGCAGAACATTGCCGAAGTTGGTGCTGTAATGCTCAGTTAACAGGCCTGGCACGGAGGCCGGCTTGTTGATATCTCAACAAGGCTTGTCCTAGTCACTCACGCCAAGACACATGGGCTCATGCCCATGCATCGATGGCTGAATGCATTCAACCAAAATGTGATTTTCGTTAACATTGACAGTGAAGCTGAAAAGTCAAACATGGATCCATCGCTTACTTGTCTACTATGAATTTACAAGATTCAAGATTCAAGAACTTTATTTGTTACATACAAATAAAGTTCTTGAATCTTGAATCTTGTACAATCCGTGGTTCATGGGGTGATGTTGGATAGGAAGAACTAGGACATTTTGTGATCATAACAAATATGGATGCTAATAAATACAGCTAAACGGGCATCTATAATGTGTCATTGTTAAATAGCAATTTAGAAATACATGCTTGAATATTAGCCATGCAGGGCCCTAACGCAAGATTCAGGACCGCAGGTGTTGTGGCAACAAACCCGAACAAGGAGACATATGCTCTGCTTACAGGGATGTAGAAATATTTCCTTTTTGAGCCAGTTTCCACGCCACCAGTGTCCAAACTCTTGAGAGGATATCAGGAGGAGCTGCAGGACAGTGAGCTGCTCCTGCCAAAAAATGATGGAATAATGTTGAAACACAGCAGCCAATACTTTGGTCTGATGAACATTTTCCTACAGGGGGTGCGCTCATCCCTTCCGTTTTATCTCAGCAGGCACATATGGTGCCCTGTTGCAGGCATCTCCAACAGTAACGCCTGTTTCCCCACAGCATGCTCACATTTCATTTTTCACTGTTCTGTGGCACTTGTTGTGGCAAGTTATCCAACCACGGGCAGCAGCGCCCACCTCCTAACTGGGGTGGGCTCTTTGTCTGACACACAACACAACACAGCCTTGGTCATGCGTTGCCATTTGGGGAGGGTGGTTTTTCTGCCGCCATGGATGCTTATTTGTTGATTAAAGGGTAAGTAACCCCAAAAATCACTTCTTTCAATTGAATATCAACAGTTCCTTTTGGGTCTCATGACACATTGACTCGTGAACATTTATTTTTTACTAAAATGTATGAAGTTGTTACTAAGGGGAAAGGGGAAATTCTATGTGAAATACAAGGATTCTGCTACTTCCGGCTAAAATACTTTTTCGGAGTGGTTGTTTTCTATTGGCAGCTCACACTAGCTCCAGCGCGATGGGTTTTGACAACATTTGAAAACGCCCCTCGCACTTGCTCCTATGGAACCCAATGTGTCACTTTTCTCTAAAACCTTTACAACTGTCATGACTGCTTTGGTCACATTTTGTGAAACTCGTAGGCGGAAGGTCTCCTGCTCAAACCTTTGGATGTTTTTGAACACACATTTAGACCAATGCGCGACATCGATGGCCTCATCCTCTTAAATGGACTACATCACCTCAATTCATCCACCTAAGTAGGCTTTCACCCCTATATCTAATGTGACAGCCAGCCCTCTCGGGTCCATTGATTGTATTGACCCCTGTACGAGCAAGGGCCACATATTTATTTTGCAGTTGACAGCTGTCCTTAAGAATATTTTCATGGGGTGGGGCCAAGAAAGGCGGATGTTGACAGTGAAGAGTCGGCCCTCTGTGGGCTTGGAACTGCCAGCAGCATCACCTTCATCTGTTACAAAAAATGTACATTCACTTTGCCTGACTTTATCAGCGCAAGCTCCTAGGCACCCCCATGGTGATTTAAATGACCTCCACAATCAATCATATTTGCATAATGAGATCTACAATGTCAAACACTTGTCAAAGACAACCGCTTTTGAAACCTTCGTTAAACCTTAAAAAGCACATCGTAGGGCTTGGAGGGAGCCGCCAAATCCAAATGATGAAAACTTAAATTAAGTAGTTTAGTAATTTAAGCAAATAAAAGCCGGGGATATTAACTGAAGTTGTACGGCCTTGACAGGTTATTTATTTGACAAATTAAATGGTTCACACGTTCATAGCATCTTCAACCACACAGACAGTGGTGCTTGACAAACACAATAATTTTTTTTGATGACCGTAATGAAACAGACACCGTTGCTATTTTAAAATATCCCAGTATACCATAATACTGTATTACCACCCAACCCTAGTGCTACCTTATACTGATTTTAGGATGCAATAAATGTAGATAACCGTTATTAACTTCCGATATGCATATGTGGGGATGAAACAGTTACCACTTTCTCAAAAAAATCACAGTAAAATTCCATGTTGGATTACAGCGCTTTGAAAAACTCACGTTCTCCCTGATGTGGGTGCGAATGCCGCAGCCTGCGACGTGGGTTTGTTTTGCGTCAATGAAAACATGGCAGAAGGCAGTGACAGCACTTTCAGAGTTTCTGCCTTCTAAGAGGACTAAAGTTCCTTTTATACATAGTACGAAAATTGAGAAACAAAATAAAATGACGTCAACTATTATCAGTTATGACACAGATATGCAGCATTTTCCAATAATGTTTATTTAGAGGAGTTTCACTTTTTAATCCAAGTGTAGCGGATGAGGGGATTATGGTAAGTGGGTGTGTCTCAGTGTGCTTTTGGAGCGTTATTTAATGTATTTTGGAGGTTGTTTCCCTATTCTATATTGAATAGCATCACTCTTTTGGAGAAAGTTGGTATGTAAAACAAAACAGTTGCGATACAACTGCACACCGTCATGCTATCAAGAGCAACCTTACGCACCACAGTGCAAGGAAACATTGGCTTGTTGCGCTAATAGCTTGCAAGATGAATGATACATTACATATAACAATATGCTTTAACATTAACAAATTCAACATTTTCAATTATAAATAAACTCAAATAAATCAGTTAGAACAGATTAAACAATATATATATTTAGCTTTGAGCAGAAAAGGAAAACCACGATATAGTAAAACAATGCTTCATTAATCTCTGCATTAACACAATAGAAATGTTCAACTCTAAGTAAACTGAAATAAATCAGTTTGGAGAGATTAATGATCAACTGAAATAAGCAATTAACTCCAATAAATAACCGTAGCAAAAAAAACACTGGCACAGTCCTGTCAGTGTCCAATGCAGTCTGGCCTCTGGCCCACTGCAAATACTGCACACATTTAAATAATGTACAACTAAAATGAACAAACAGGCACCGTTTTTGTCCTATGGAGAAACCGGCACAGCAGGAGGGGCCATGCACCCAACCTTGTGGCGCGCTACTGCAGAGGGGACTGGCTTCGAAGTTCACTAGATTTGCAGTACTTTATGTACTTTATGTGAAATCAGTCTGCTGTGGAGTACTTGGACTAAGATACGTGAGGAGTTTGTTAAACTAATCGGATACTTCAGATCCAGCGATTTTGAGAAGCACTAGTGAAGTCTCCTTCTGTGAGTAGGACACAAAGATGGGATAGCTTTTCGACCCACTTTTGGGGTGAGTAGAGAATGCGTACAAATACATTTAATGAAGTCATGAAAAGACCGACTGATCGCGAACTACAGGAGACCTGATTCACAGTTACTGACTAGGTTGAAGAGCGCCGTTGACGATTGATTGTGATCCAGAGTAAATTAAATTATTAAATGAATGATTCAATGTTTTTTCTTCGTTGGTGGATTAGGCCTATTAAAAGTATGGTCTAATTCTTACATGCATATTTCTCAATAGTAAATGGCATGCTGCTGCAATACCTAACCCTGCCTTTCTCTGATAGAAAAAAGCAATTAGCTATTTCCGGTGCCAACTACCAAGCGCAGTAATGATAGTATACTAATATATACTATATATAATAATTATATACTAATGTTGAACATCGTCCTTCTAATGCAATCAACAAAAGTTGCTGACGTAAGCAATAGACTACGCTGGCCAGAACGTCTCAGCCGGTACACACCGCGCCGTACCAGTAAAACCGGAAACCGTCCAACCCTAGCGGTAAGCACATCATGACGAGGTCGCAATGGCCGAGGATGCCCCATGGACCCGAGGGAACACAGTCCTGAAAGTCGTCCAGGTTAGTTCATTCTTTATTTTCTGCTAGTATCAGTATTCAGGCCTGAACTGCAGTATTTAGTAAAAATGTTTTGTGTATACATTGTCAGTTTGTATATAGATGTAACTTGTATTGTGTTATCACTATTGCTTTATTCTTTTATACTGTGGGAGTGTGCGTAGAGTAAGCTAATCCTTATAAAGATATTTTATTTATAGCTACATGGATGAAACTGTATGGGTGTCTACTCGTTGTTCTTATTGTGCTAAATGTTTTCTAGAAACTCATCGGCCTCCAAAGAAGAGAGCAAAGAAAGTCTAGAAAGCAGCGGACATGCAACAACTTTTGCTGAGATGGGTAGGGACTTTCATGAGAACCTGCAAATCCAGGAACAGGAGCCGTATGAAGAGCGGGTGAAGAAGGACGCATTGGAATGTGAGTGAGAGGCAATGGAACAGGCGCAAAATGCAAGGGACAGGCCGATGACCGCGTGGAGAGAGAGATTCAGGACAGCCAGAACAATCTGTTGAGGGAACTGATGAAGCACAAGCCATTGTCTACACCTCCACAATCAACGTACTCACCACTTCACCAGCACCAAGGTTCCGCATCGTATCACATCACACCTGCTTCAATTCAAGCACACAGAGGCAGCACACACCAGAGTAGGACCTGATCTACCGTCCTTTGTCCTCATCCTCTTTTATCAATCTTGATTATCAACCTTGAATACTGCTGAATTGACTATTAACTCTTGGGACTTTGATATGTGCAATACTTTGTTTGGTTTGTTTTTAACACAAATTGTTTCTTACATTCTTGACTAAATCAGTACAGGCAGCAGCAGCATTCAGCTATGATTTTATACAAGCATAATGGTTGAGGAATCATACCAAACTCTTGCAGTGATTCAGAACATTACATGTTTGAAGTGAAATGTTACTGTGCCAGTAGCCAGGGCGACAGTAGCTCAGGGGGTAGAGCTCCGCCTAGCTAATTGTCGAGATGTCCCTGAGCAAGACACCTAACTGCTCCCGACCAGCTGGTTGTTACCTTGCATGGTTGACACTGCCGTCGGTGTATGAATGGGTGAATGTGAGGCAAATGTAAAGCGCTTTGGATAAAAGTGCTATATAAATGCAGTCCATTTACCATCCATCTAACAAACCTGACAGTGGATCCAGCTATTGATTCATAGCAAGCCCACACTTTAATGGCACCATTACAAAATGGACATCATTGCCTCATGTATTGCTTCGACTTGGTAATCATATCTGATTCCTGCAGATTCTCACACAGGCCAGTGTTCCAATCCTCTCCTTCAGTTCATGCCAAGCTAATGTTTGAAATTGTGCTGTTCTTTCATCAGGCAGTGATGATTGGTGAACCCCTCCATCAAAATGAAATATGAATGCATCATGCACCATGTTAAATACAAAAAACATATCCACTTATGATTTATTTACAACTCTGCTTAGAGTATTTTGAAGACAGATGAAACGTTTGAGAAGGGTGGTCTTCAATGCTGACTCAATGCACTAGCATCCAAACTGTGGAGATTCCAACACCAAAGAGACCGGTGATTGTTCGATACTCGCTCGGGGTAGCATACCAACACAGAACAATTGCCAGTCTCTAGGTGCTTGTCTCTAGGCGCGACATGGTCTATCCGCTGGCCTTCGTCAAAGTTGTTCAGGACATTTGACCAATACACCTTTGACCTAACAGCTCCTCGACAACCATGTTCCTCATAATAGTAAGCAACATCTTCCGCCGCATACATCCGGCCTTGCCTCATCTCATTCCTGCTGACCTCATTTTATCATTATGAGTTGGGGCAATGTAACTCAACTCCCTGCAGTCATAGTGGACGTGCCAAAATTGTTTTTTCTCATATATACCCTAGCTTTCGTGGGAGAACGAGAGGCATGGCTGTAATTAACATTACAAGTGCGCTTGCCGACCATCCGCAGCTTGTCGATAAAGCAGACGCACAGAGCAAAATATGGCATTATTTCGTCAAGGCAATCCCACGGACACCGCAAAGCCCCTCTTTTATAAGATGTTTTTAACCGATGCAGACCAAGGGATCCAACACATCCAACTTTGCAAAGCATCTCGCCAACAGACCCCCTAACCCCAACAGGGGACAGGACAAGCAAGATTCAACCTCCTGGATCTGGGAGTCATTTGATCCAATAGGAATGTAGATTTGAGTGTCAGCATAACAGTGGAAGCTAATTCCATAGCTGTGAATAATATCGCCAAGAGGAAGCATGTAGATTGCAAAGAGCAGTGGACCAAGGTGTTCCGATTTTAAATCTTCACAAAGAACAAATTGCATTCTCTCTTCTCTTCTCTGGTTTAGACCTTATCTCACGTAGTGTTTGATATGATTAAGAAAAATGCTGTGGTCAATTCTGTCGAAGGCGGCACTGAGGTCAAGCAGCACCAGCAGGGAGTTTGCATTGCTGTCCATGGTAAGGAGGAGATCGTTTACCACTCTGGTCATAGCGGTTTTGGTGGAATAGAAAGTCCTAAACCTAGACAGAAAGGGTTCGAGTTCAAGTTGTTCGTCATCAGTTGCTTGATGGTTAGGTTAGCTACAATTCTTTCCAGTACTTTAGAAAGGAAAGGAAGGTTAGAGATGGGCCGATAGCTGCTGAGTACTTCAGGGTCTAGACCACGCTTCTAGAGAAGAGGTTATGTCACAGCAGTCTTAAAAATGTTGTAGCTGAGCAGGCTGTCGTGCCGTGTAAGATGATAGACTTGAGTTGATATAGATGCAGTATATTTACAGTGCATATTCAACTGCAATACCTGTTGTGTAAACACCAGTATAACACTAATACCTACTTTCTACTTGTTTACATTTACCTTTGTTTAACCATTTACTACTATTTTAGATATTTATCTTTCTACCTTACTTTTGAATCAACAGACAACATGTATGTTGACTGTTCACTTGCATTTTTTTAAATAGTTCAAGTTATGGCCTACCATTGACGGAAATGGCGGTCACAATGATTTTAGGGAAGGGAAGGCCAATCTAATCAGAACAGTTACAGGGTGGGGTCGGACATCCAACCCAGCCTTTTATCCCCATTCCATGCTCTGTGGCGTCTGTAGCTCCTTACAGGCCAGTACACCCCAGCTTCTCCTACGTCGTTGGAAAGGGAGGAGAGGGGTATTCAGTTGGTTGCAATCTGCAACCTCGCCTCTAGATGCCATTAATTCCTACGCACTACACCTTTAAGTAACATAATTAAGGATCATTTATAAAGTACACTTTTTTTATTGATCCATAACACATTATAGTAGTGGATATACAGTATAGCCTAAAATGAAATACTGAAGAGTTTGTTTACAACAAACATTTCATTCCTTCCGTAGGTCAAATGTAGCACTGTTAACAAACACATTTTTTCATTTCTCTTAACAAATAAAAGAAAATACAAACGAAGCTAACCCCAAATCAATGCTCAAAGTCCGCGATGTAAACAATTATTTTGGTCCCCAGAAAATTGGAATGAAGATATTTCCCTGCGCTGTATAATGGCATGTCTCTGAAGACTTGACATTTAAAGCTTCCGTTTGGCTCACAGTGCCTCAGGGTTGTAAAGGTCACAGCTAAGCTGCAACTGATGTAAGATCAAGCTGGACCAGTCCGCGTTTCAGTTGATATGCTGTATAAAAACCATAGTGTCACAAAAAAAATGGATTGCGAAACAAACAAGAGAGACTGAAACGTGGTAGGTGTTAAACCAAAACAGCGCATTGAAATATGTCTTCTTGTAAATAAAAAAAAAATAAAAAGTAACACATTTTGGAATTAGCAGATAATCCGTTTGTTGTTGTTAGTGACCACTTCTACTGCTTATAATAGTCTGGCTGCACATACCACATATAAAGGGTAATACCGTGTATAATAGATTTGAATTACCTTGTAATTTACAATGAACATGAAAATAACAATTATTTGTCCAGGCTGGTGCTAGGCGGGCAGCGTGCACACACACGCACACACGCACGCACACGCACACGCACACACACACAGCAAAGGGATCGTAGTGGGTGTCATTACTGCGCCTGACTGAAAGAATACAGAATATCCTCCAGCTACAGTGCGATGAGTGCTGGGAATATTATGCATCTTTTAACCCCGACACTCGATGAAATGGCAGGAATCCAGCGAAGTGGAATGCAATTTGTGATTCCATCGTGTCAGTTCATGTGGGCTCGGAAAGAAGATTAAGATGCCTATTGATAGTTCCACAGTGTGGGTTTTAATGTATGCCGTATTGTGTTTATATTATTGTGTACAATGGGAGAGGGGGGAGCGTATTAAGGCTGACATCTGTCCTACTGAGATCAAATGTTTTCTTGCTTGCTTGGGTGGGTGATGTTGGTTTATTAGAGTGTATATATAATATATATTTGTCCCCTTCTAATGATATCCACAGCGAACGCTGCGTTTGCATATCGCTAGGTCTAATTTCTTTCTCTTTCATATCATGTATTTTCATAAAATACATAACCCGAAAATAGTGATAGTGTTGATGTTACTGTTACTATAGATGAATGAATTAGCCAATCTTTATGTAACGGCTATCCTTTGACAAAACAACAATTTGTGCAATAATCCGGTGTAGGGATATTAGCTTTGTGTGTTTACAGTATAATGCTGAGGGATGCTGTGGTTCAAGAAGTGGAATGGTATATTATCACTAAAGAAATATAACATACTATTTTACCTGTTTACCTGTACCTGTTATACTAATGGGCAATGGAGTGTTATATTTGGATCTGGTTTTGTTTATATGATTTGCTAATGGTAGTACTTCTCTAAATAGCTATTCCAATGCCTTATCCAGTGAAATTAAATATTCAAAGTTGTGTAGGCCTATTTTGTCATGGATCAAATGCTTACGATATGCAAAACGCTGATTGTCAAATGTTGACACAGTTTCTGCTTGCATTTGATGTGGCATGATACTTTTGTGTGCTTTTTTCAGCAGTAGACATTTTTTGTATTTGCTCCTAGTTAGGCAAAAGCATTGCAAAATGTTTTTAATGTTTGTGAAATGTATTGACAAATGCATTCCTATGACAGTGGATGACACCTCGTCACCTTTTCTTTGTCACATGCCATATACAATGTACAGTAGCAGTGAAATGAGGGGTCGGCCGCAGGGCAGACTGTGCAAGCTTGCAATATACAATACAAAAATATAAAAATGTTAAATTACTTACAGGAAAGGGGCTACACAAGGAAAAAGAGCCGCACAACAGCTAGATCAGAAACCAAACCATTGCTGAGTGAAAGACTGAGATACCAGTTGAGTAAGGTAATGATGGTCGATATACATAGTGTATATATATACAGTACATACAGTAGCAGTACTGGAGTTAGACTCCAGTATGGGCTGTAGTTAACAATCTGATGGCCTGGGGGAAGAAGCTCCTACAAAGCCTCTCAGTATTGGCTGCGGAGGCGTCTGCCTGACCGCAGCCATTGAAAGAGTCCTTGGTTGGGGTGATGAGGGTCCTTTACAATCCTACCGGCTCTGGTGCTGCACCGCCTGGTATACAGGTCCTGGAGGGGCGCTCACCTAGGCGCACCACCCTCTGCAGGACCTTCCGGTCCTGTGAAGAGCAGTTCCCATACCAGGCAGTGATGCATCCGTCAGAATGCTCTCGATGGCACCAGAGTAGAAGGTATAAGGCTCCGTTTTTGGCAGTCTGAATTTCTTTAACTGTCTGAGGTGATAGAGGCGCTGCCGTGCCTTCTTCACCAGAGTGGAAGTGTGAGTGGTCCTTGTCAGGTCCTCAGCTGCTCACCCTCTCCACTGGGGCACCGTTGATGGAGAGAGGGGTGTAGCTCCTCTGTCGCGTCTTGGAAAAGTCCACTACTAGCTCCTTTGTTTTGCTGATGTTGAGGGAGAGGCAGTTGGCCTGGCACCATTTTGTCAGGTTCTCCACCTCCTCCAGGTAGGCCATCTCACTGTTGTTGGTGATCAGGCCCACCACCACAGTATCATCCGCAAACGTAATGATGGTGTTGGAGCTACTCTTTGCCACACAGTCGTGTATGTACAAAGAGTACAGCAGGGGACTAAGGACACAACCCTGGGGAACACCAGTCTCACCAGGGTGAGAGAGGTGGAGGTGTGGCTGCCCACCCTAAACACCTGTGGTCTGACAGTCAGGAAGTCTAGGATCCATCTGCACAGGGAGCTATGCAGACCACGGTCCAGGAGCTTGTTGACCAGTAAGGAGGGGACTATAGTGTTAAAAGCTGAACTGTAGTCGATGAACATCATTCTAACATAGTTCCCTCTGCCGGTGTCCAGGTGGGATAAGGTGGTGTGCAGTACATGAGTGACTGCGTCACCAGTGGAGCGGTTTGGGCACAATCATCACCAATTAACAACATCCAGTGAAATGTATATCACAAAGGCTTAATTGGTTACTCATATACAGTAAATACTCTCACATAAACGTTGACTTGAGTTCATGTCTTGTGGGTCCACACATAAAAATGCATTGAGTTATTTCAGCTGTGGTGGACTAGACTCTTAACAGAATACAAAAATATAAAAACCTCATAAAAGGTGTGTAAAAGGGAGCCTAAGATAAAAGGTATGTGTGTGGAAATGGGGCCATAGTCACTTGACATAGTGCAGATGTACTGCAGGGTATTTGTTCTTGGCATGAGCAACCAGTCCTAAACCTGTGTCAGTACATGCTTTTATGTAAAGGTTCTGTTCTATAAAAAGACACCAACAGATGGGTCAGGTCGGTCCCTGACCTTAATGTTCTTACTCCCGGTTTTGTCTTTGTTGGTTTTGTGGGACACACTTTTAGAATAGCATTACCTAGGAGGCATCGCAAATCAATAATCAACACCACTCACTGATCTATGGATATTGAAGCCATGAATACATGAACTTTGCAAATTGTGTGTCGTGTATGTACATGCATGCTGCAGGGTGTGCAACATAAACGGCAGTGAGATAGACGTACAGTATGTCCACAAAGAGATAGCGACGAAAAGATTTTAAAATGTACATTCATTAACAGAAACATCTCACCGTGTAAGGTGTTTTGTCAGTTGCATGCATGTCCACACAACTGACTTAAGCTCTGTCAGTTGCATAAGAGTCGAGCCTTTAATCCATCATCATGATGTATTCTTTTCTCTCTTGTACATGTCTTTTTTTGGATTCAAATCCACATTTTCTATGTACAGGTCCTGATTCAGGTTAGATTTCCCATTCTTTACACACTTTAATAGGTAGGGCTATACCCGAATCAGAATTATGGCTCTGATTCACTGACTTACACACCATTACGGTAACCGGGTTACAGCCATTTTGGCTCTTACACTTCTGGCACTTTTAATAGACTGGATAACACTGATTAACAAGGTTTTAAGGGCTGCTTTTCGTTCACACCCTTATGTTTGTAATGTTTTAACATTTTGGCTGTTTGTTGGCCAACTCTGAATTAGCCTAGAATCCCATCCCAAGCATATGAGCAAGATTACGATAACCTCTATTTAAATAAACGTTGTGTGAGTGAATATGTACCCATGGTTGAGGTCCGACTTGTACCCGTGTCTGTTGGTCCCTTGCCATCGGAGCGATGTGTGCGTGTGTGTGATATGAGGGGTGTAGAGGGTGTCTTGTTGTTGGTTAAAACCCTGACTGCAGGCCCCTGTGGCAGACGATGGGGCTGTGATCTCGGCACACAAGACCAACACATCAATACGGCGTTCCTAGAACCGCAGTCAAGCTACATGAAAAATGACAGTCTTGATGAGTGTTGACACGCAAAAAGTTCACTGTGTGGCAAGAGTTACCACGGCAACTTGTGTCCGCAGCAGATGGTTTTTTTTTTTTTGCACTGACCAAGGCTTTGTTCAAAATCCCCCCC
>OMKP01084146.1:0-12149 GCA_900302375.1 Bathygadus melanobranchus | reverse complement strand
TCTCTCTCTCTCTCTATTCTCTCTATGTCTCTCTCTCTCTGTCTCTCTCTCTCTCTCTCTACTCGCTCTGTCTGTCTCTCTCTCTCTGTCTCTCTCTCTGTCACTCTCTCTATGTCTCTCTCTCTCTCTCTCTCTCTCTCTCTACTCTCTCTCTGTCTCTCTCTCTCTCTCTCTCTCTCTCTCTCTACTCGCTCTATGTCTCTCTCTCTCTCTCTCTCTCTGTCTCTCTCTCTCTACTCTCTCTGTCTCTCTCTCTCTCTACTCTCTCTGTCTCTCTCTCTCTCTCTCTCTCTCTCCTCTCTCTGTCTCTCTCTCTCTCTCTCTCTCTCTCTACTCTCTCTGTCTCTCTCTCTCTCTCTCTGTCTCTCTACTCTCTCTATGTCTCTCTCTCTCTGTCTCTCTGTCTCTCTCTCTCTCTCTACTCGCTCTATGTCTCTCTCTCGCTCTCTCTCTGTCTCTCTCTCTCTCTACTCTCTCTATGTCTCTTTCTCTCTCTCTCTCTCTGTCTCTCTCTCTACTCTCTCTATGTCTCTCTCTCTAGCCCCCACAACGTGTCCGAGCCTGGATGCACCCGTCCACGGCAGGAAGTTCGGCTCCAAGTATGTCGTGGGACACGAGGTGCACTTCTCGTGTTCCCAGGGTTACCACCTGGTGGGCACCGGGACACGCGTGTGCCAGGACAACGGCAGCTGGAGTGGTGCCAACACCATCTGTAAAGGTACCGAACATGTTTACAGAGCAAATTGGACCAGTGCTGCTCCCCCTTTAACACACACACACACACAGCGATGATCATCTCTGATCAGCTGCTCTAGTGTAGATGCCCAAAAATGTATGTTTTATACAAAATAATAACGTCAAGCAACAAAACATAAAAAATGTGCCAATGTGGGTTTTCATTATGTTTTAAGAATATATTGATTTAAGAAGTTAGAACTTACAATGAGACCAAACGTCTGCATTTTATGTGCACACACACACACACACACACACACATACAAACACACACACACACACACTCCCATGCACCCATCCCTAGGACAGCCAGCCAGTATCCATTGCCACCTCACCATCAATAGGTGGATGGAATGCCTTGTCTGCAGCATTATGAAGCTTTAGTCAGGGGGCCACGATACCCACACACCCATTCAGGATGACCTTGGCTAAGGAATCCCTGAACGCCAGGCTGGAGTGAGTCAGTGGGCCACAATCCCCTCCCTGAGGAGGAGATCCACGCACAGACTACATGAGGCGATGAGCGAAAGAAAAGGCCCATTCTTCGGGGGAAGGCCGCGGGTCCCGAGCCATACCGAATGACACCCTCGTCGAAGTGGCATTAAATGTCTCGGAACACAGAAAAACACCTGTAACCGCATTCCTCACCCCTCCCTGCCTCTCCGCGCGCTCGCCATGAACAGAATCGGTTGTCCCGGTTACTGTAAGATAACTACACAGTGGTCAGGTTACCTGGGGAACTTTGATTCCACCCATTCTGCCCAGGAGAGCTCCATGGTCTGCAAGCATGCAAGTATGCTAAGCACGCTATTGATAGCTAGCTTTGGGGGTTTTTTGGGGTTTTTTTTCTCTCCACTGACATTCCTCCTGAAATTCCACCAAACGGCAAAACGCTAACGTGTGTTTGTTGATGTTAACGTATAGTACCGTGCACAGTATTAACTCTGTGCTTGTGTTTGTGAAACACAGTGGGCGTATAGAATCTAATCTATAGAGTCTAATTTTACTCTTATGTGAAAAAGCACTGACGTTAGGGGTGTGGAAAAAAAACAGCCCCACACATTTCCTTCCCAGTTTAAAAATATCCAGGAGACTGAATTGGCATGTATAATATAATAATATAATATAATATAATATACATGTTATGGTCTGATGTCAACCACCGGGGAAGTCAAACAAACAGGGATCACTTTATATCTGTGGATTTAGACCTCAACCTTTGGCCACACTGGGTGCCCGGGCTTGTTCCTTCAGTTAGATGATGTGCAAGGTTCCAAGAACCTAAACCTCATGTTTAATCAAACTGTGTTTGAGGAGGCCGTTCAAGGGTTATTTTACAAAAATGTTCCCCTCCGAGCAAATTAGAGTGAATAAACTGCTGACTCTCTGACTTTCTTCTCAACAATCCCGGAAATGAAAAACTAATATAGGGGAAAACAGTAGTATAATCCACAGTTATATTAGTATCAGTAATTAACTTTTACAGTAAAAGGGTGGGCATTGGTCATATGTGCATGTGTTGAATCTGTAATGTGGGTGGACCATCTCATCCAAACCACCTTCTTCCATACCGTCTGTTCATCTTGATATTTATATATCGTGATGTTTTACTGTACAAGTCTGATGCTTTTATAGTGATAGAGATGCAACGCTATACAAGTCATTTCATAGTGTTGTAGGCTGCAGTTGCAATCCCCTGTGGGTGGGTGGTACGCACATCTTTGTGTAAGAAAGAAAATATCTTATGTAAGTATTATCGTTTCATCTTGTTTTCAAGGGGTTGTTTTCACTCACTCTACACTCACTGGCTGCCAATCACTCCTACTAATCTTTCTGGATTCCACCGAAGTAAATACGGAATGAAACTATAGCCTACTGTAGACAGAAAAATTAGGCGCGCACACACACACACACACACACACACACGACAGGGCCAGTCTCTCATCCGTCGTCTTCATCACTGGTTCTCACACCTGGGTTTGCCAACTCTCGCTGGCAGGAGGGGCTAACAGTAATCTCATTCAACCCCACACCCCACCCTCCATCTTCCATTACGAGGGAGACACTATGGACCAGCCTGCTGCGGGTCAGTTGTAACAAAAGCAGAGAGTCATCCGGCATCTCAAACGCATACCGCTGGGGAGTGATAGCGTCGGCTTGTACGTTTATGTTCGTGGACTTCTGTTTGTCGTCCAGCCGGGTTACCTACCCCCTCATACCTGGGTTTGTCATCTTCCCATTCACAAGAGCTCTGGCCCCTCTGTCCCCCAGATGTGAACGAGTGTGGGAGCAACCCCTGCCAGAACGGGGGTACCTGCGTGGAGGGCGTCAACCAGTACAAGTGCACCTGCCCACAAAACTGGAGTGGATCTCACTGCCAGCACCAAACCCAGACAGGTTAGCTCCTCAACTTTGAAATGTGTTTCTTTATTTTTCTAATTTTGTTATCAAAAAAAGACATGAAATATTTGTGAAATCAAAGCATACTGTATTACCACTAGGATTTCATTCGATTGTTTGAATGTCTTAAATGTATGTGAAGTGTTTATACTTTGAATAGCATGTCTTTTGATAGACGTGTGCCTGCTTAGCCACCACACATACAAACAAGTCTCTACTCTTGAGTTCTTCTCCCTTATCTCTCCCGCGGGCGCAGCACCGCCCGAGTGGAGTGTCGTGAATGACCCGGCGTTCAGTAAGCGTCCGCGCTGCGCCAAGGTGGACCAGGCCCAGCACTGCAGCTGCGACGCGGGCTTTCATATGAGCGGCACCTCCGATAACACCATCTGCCAGGGTGAGCCATGGACCACGAAACGGGCCGATCGCACGGCCTCCGGTATCGCTGCTCGCGGCTCGCCGCTCGCCCGAAAAGTATTCCATTTCTTACATTTCTCCTCCAACGCATTTCTGCCCGCGCAAACACTGATCTTGCCCGCACAAATCTGCCATTGTAACGTTACACATAAACACGTACGGTTCTGTGCAAAAAGGCAGAACGTAATGATGGATCTTGGTGTCTGCGTGTCTGCGTGTCTGTGCGTGCGCGTCATCTCTCATCCTTCCCCCCGCCGTCTCAGACGTGAACGAGTGCGAGGTGTACCGGATGGACCAGGGCGGGAAGCTCTGCATCCACGAGTGTGTGAACGTCCCGGGTTCCTACCACTGCTCCTGCCCCAGTGGCTACAAGCTCCTTCCAGATGGGCGGAGCTGCGAAGGTGAGTGACAGGCGGGGACAAAGGCCCATTCACGGGCATATGGGGTGAAGGATCACGCCGCTGCGTGAGCTTCAGCAGGTGTTGGTTGTTGCAAACCATTCGCTCACCACCGGTGTACACAAGGAGCAGAGGAAGAGTGTGCAGTGTGGCTCCTGGGTTGTTCCTTCATGGAAGTGCCTGTCAGACCCCAGCGGCCGGTCTTGCTATAATATGTACCCCCGGAGTTCATTCTGCTTGCCAGCGGAACAAATGAGCTCACTGCTTCCCAGGAAAAACAATCTGGAAGACATGAGGTGTGCACGCAACTGTGTGTGTGTGTGTGTGTGTGTGTGTGTGCTTGTGTGCGTGCGTGTGTGTAGTTGGTGGGGTGGGGGAGGGTTAAACTGAAAATCCAAATAAACAATCATAGCACAGTGCCCCCGTGCCTAGGCTGTGGTAACCAGGAAGTAGGGATTCAGTCCGGTGAACTGAAAATTGTTTCTCTCCTCTTTTCTTCTCCTCTTCTCCTCTCTCCTCTTCGCCTTCCTTGTCCTCCCTTTTGTTCGCTCTCTCTCTCTCTCTCTCTCCTTTCCTCCCCCCTCCCCTCCTATCCCCTCCCCTTCTCCTTCCTTGTCCCCTGCGGCCTGCCTGCTACCTTCTTCCATGCTTTTCTCCCTCTGTTTTTCCTCCAGATGTGGACGAGTGTCTGAGCCAGCAGCACAACTGTAGCCGAGGGACGACGTGCATCAACACGGGGGGAGGCTTCCAGTGTGTCAACCCCGAGTGTCCCCGTGCCCATGGCAACATCAGCTACGTCAAGACGTCTCCCCTGTGAGTGGTCCCGGGCTCTCCGTGCGCGCCATAAATGCTAATGTATTTGGTGTTTTGTGCAGCTTTTTTATCCTTAAGTAAGGTATCCTTAAACCACGGACCTTGGAGACGGTTAAGAATAAGAATAACGTACAGTGCATTCTAAACACAGACGCGCAAAAAGAAGAGAAACGACGGCCTTAAGCGAGTCTCTTCAACGTGATCTCCGCTGTCCTCTTTCCTGACAATCAAACCAGATTAATCTGTATAACAGCAACGCACTGCGTCCCTTCAAACGGAGATCGTACGCTGAACGCAAACCACTTTTTCTCTCCCTTAATGTTTTCGACACATGCTCCTCGAGCCTTTATGTCATGGCCAAACGATCGCCAGAGACATCATAATCTCCCAAGCACCCTTGGCTTCGTTTAACACCTGCGTTCGCCAGTTATTCACAAACTGCCTCATTTAAGGGCATGAAACGCTGCCCTGTCTGTTCCCGGTGAAGCGTCTATGAGGTCAGATGCAGTCACACTGCCAGCAGAGTGGGTCAACATATGTTGGGAAAATCTGTAATTGGGAGAATGCCTGGACTTGTGTAAAATAGATTATTATTATTGTTATTAATATTATAAAATGACATTATTTCTTTTTTGGGGGCGGGGGGGTTGAAGGGTCAGAGTGTACACAGAGGAGGACAAACTCAAATCCTATGCAAAGAACTTTTTTTTGTCCTATGTCTTCCACCATTTTGTCAAAATGTCTTACAATTTGACAATTTGAACGAACCAGGCTGAGTGGAGGGTCCATGTTCTTCTGTGTGTGTTTGCAGAGGTTCTGTCTTGTCTGGTTGCTCCTGTTTCCTCCCACCTCTGAACACATGCAGCACCAGGCTCATTGGAGAGTTTAAACTGCCCATATGTGTGTGGAAAGTATGTGTGGAAGGTGTGCATGCTCGCGTGCGTGTGGGGGTTCATAGATATGAATGTTCACCAGTGATAATCTGGTAGAAAAAAGACACCACCACACGAACAAAACCCCTAAAAAATATAAAAAACAATTTATTTTCGCAAAAATGTCGAAACCACAGATCTAAACCAGATCCCGCGATTGTGTGTTGTATGAACCACTGCCGCTCACCACATCCATACTGCCGATCCCTCACCAACAAGCAATTCTGAATCGTACCGACCCACCCCTCCTTTTAATATTCATGTCTGCGTTGTTTGCGTCCTTCCCCAGCCAATGCGAGAGGAACCCCTGTCCCATGGACAGTCGGCCCTGCCACCTGGCACCCAAGACCGTGTCCTTCCACTACCTGTCCCTGCCCTCCAACCTGAAGACCCCCGCCACGCTATTCCGCATGGCCACCGCCACCGCGCCCGGCCGCACGGGGCCCGACAGCCTGCGCTTCGGCATCGTCGGCGGCAACACCCGCGGCACCTTCGTCATGCAGCGTTCGGACAGGCAGACGGGCGAGCTGCTCCTGGTGCAGCAGCTGCGCGGGCCGCTGGACGTCAGCGTGGACGTGGACATGTCCGAGTACAGCGAGCGCACCTTCCAGGCCAAACACGTGGCCAAGGTCCACATACTGGTGTCCCCTTACAGTTTCTGAGTCGGTTGGCAGGGTGGTGTATGGAACAGACACTGAGCCTCTTGATGCTCGGTAGATCGTTAACCGTAACATTTGCTTCAGTTGTCTTGGGTTCACAGTCGACAAGCGGTTATATTCCAGTGCCACGCATGAATGCTTTTGGCTCGGAGGATGGTGAAATGTACTGAGAGAGAGAGAGAGCAGGGTGCCATAGCTGATTTATTCTGAATTGAGTCGAGACCTATGGAAATAACACAAAAGCCTGTCTGTAAAAATGTGGATTAGTGTAAGAGAGTTGGATTGAGTGGATCAGAGGAAGAAAGTTGACTGTGTATTTTTTTCTGTTGATGATTCTCATATGTGTTCATTTCGGGCCCATCTTAGAATATTTTTGCGTTGCTTAGCGTTTGCCCCATTTAATGCACTACCCTAGCTTCTTCAAGAGTCCCTATTAGACATTAGAACCGCAATAATTCTTATTTATTGGAAATATTATTGCTGGTTTTGTAAGTTTAAATATCAGCATTTGGTGTATCTTCTCACTGTACAATGTTTTTTTTACTGGTTTGCTTTGTCAACGAAGTCGTTTTTATTAACAGTTTGTAACAGCAAAATAAGTTATGTACATGTTCATGTTTTCCTATGTTTTTATATACAGTGAGCTATAAAGACATTGTCTTGATTTGACAGAGCACTACAAAATATAGCTGGTATTTTAATGACTCTCCATAACTATTTCTCCTGAACTAAAAATAAAGCTGGCCCGAGACTTCAGTCCTTGTTTATTAAAACTGCCTCGCTTGATGTTCAACAGTGTTTCTGAATGACTCCCGAGTCGTGCTGCAACTTCCCTTCCAAACCCATTACATATGCATTTTAAGAATAGCCAGCGCTAGGCACGGCTATCGCGGCCATGCCTAGCCAATCACAAATTCTAAATAAACACCGCGTGGCTTTATGGTAAGTATGGCATTCCCAATGTATGAAGACAGGAATGTTTGTTTTGAGTTAAACATTCCCCAGTCAAAGCCACACTCATTGACGGTCTGAGAAATGAAAGGAAAACCTCACCGTGTTTTTTTTAATGTAGACGGTAATAGCCAATATGTAATATGAAAAACACATTTGTCTGTTTTCTTTCGTCGCTAATGTATTTTTGGGAGAAAGAGAATATGTTAATGTGCACCACATGTGGTCTAGACATCCTTTCTCTTCCTCTTCATCCCCTGCTATCTTCATCCACAGCTTAAGATTGTAACAAGTCTGATCAAAGGTTGTGCATTCTTTGAGGAGCTTGACAACACCCAAGCCCTGTTGGGGCAAAGAGCATCGTGCTCTAATGTCTGGTCCAACTTACATGTACATTTAGGGCATTTGGCACATGCTTTTGTCCAAAGCGACTTACTACAAGTACATTTGTCCCTTCTGTAGTTCGCTTCAGTGTTCAGCGTCAATGTGTGTGAAGTGTCTGCTGAAGTGTGTGCTAAAGATGTTCGTTGCACACATGGTTAAAGAGATCTGAGCCCATCAGGAGATGATCATAATAGGGACAACGCCACATACCACAAGTCATAGGCGTAGTTTTTAATAGGGAAGCTAAGGACATGTCCGCTCCCTACCAATGTCAAGAAACCAGTGAATTGTCCCTACCAAAAATCGCAATCGAGCAGAAAATATTTATAGAGACACAGAGTTAAAATGAACAGAATCATGTCTGCCAAACAGCAATCTCTCCCAACATCTGATCTGCAAAAGCCAAACAACAACTGACTTCCTCTGAAATTCTTCCTGCCCCGTTTCATTCCTGTGGTAGCACTGGAGTAGCTAGCCAGAGTTAAGACTGCATTACTTTAGTATACAAAATATTTGTCATTATTTTTCGGGTAACACTTGCCTTTCCGAACAGAGGACGAGTGTTAACTGACATTCTGATAAGTTTAACTACTATTCCGGTGCATTTCAATACAGTCAAATGAAAGTTGTTTCTCAAACATGAGTTGTAAATGACAAAACGATGTTCATGAAGAGATGATGGTTGAATAACAATGGTGTTGCGTGAATAATATTGTAAATCAGGGTTTCTCAAACTTTGGGCCCTGCCCTGGGACCGTTGACCTGGAAACTAAACACTGCATGGGGTTGCGACCCCAAGGGTGAGAAGCCCTGTAAAGTAATAAATAAGTAAAAGTAATAATTTGTATGAAGGCCCATCTCTAGGCTGGTGGCTGGTAAACGGCGTTCAGAATCACCTGACCAAGAAATGGTGTGATATTCTGAAAAATATAGAGGTAAATGAATGGCATTTCACGTGTCAGCAACACATGCCATGGAGATTTCTATGCCCATGTGCTTCATCACAGCAGAAAGGTGCACATTTTTATAGGTATCGAGTGACATATATAAGGACCTTTTCATGAAAAAACAATCTCCACATTCCAAATTCTCTGGATTCCAGGGCCATTGGCACGCCATGAGCTGTACTGCCCAGGTGGAAAAAATACTGTACTTGAGTGTAATCAATATCTATTTTAAGTATTCAAAATGTCCTAAAAGTATACTTTTTGTACTTAATTTAAAGTATGTTAAAGATATACTTATAAAAATGATGCTTCAAAATAGTCATTGTCATTAAGTTGAACTAAAGTGTACTAAAAATAAGTATAATCGTACAATAACAAGTACAATAAAGTACTTTAATAAAGTATTGTCAGTACCTTAATATAAGGTTTTTTTAAGCTGTACTCTAGTGTGTTAAGTATACTTACAAAAAGTATACCTGATTATAAGTATATTTTGTTGTACTGCAGTGTTCCTCAAGTATTCATACTAAATCTGAACTATTACTAGTACATTTACAGCCCAAAGTGTGTCACAATATATCCTCTTGTGACACTTTTTCTTCAGACAATACTGTCTGTTCTATAAACAGCCGTTAATGGAATATTTTGTAACCCAGGCCATATAGTCCTGGAACAACATCTTCTTGCGTTGCCTATCTGGAAACCCATACATAAATCCATAAGCCATTTCAAAGTGAAACACTAGAAGCTCTCCCTCTCTCCTCCCTCTCTCCTTATGAATCCCTATGAAAACAAAATGGAGGCATATTTTGTCAGTGGGACGGATTGGTTGTTTTGGAATGTAAGTGTGCAAAGTGAAAGTTTTCTTCTTATGCAGGAAAGGATAGGGGTCACCTATAGACCTTTTAATGTGGGGAAAAAATATGAATAATTGCTTGACAGCAAAGAGAAACATGAAGGTTTGTATTAAGATGTATTAAGTGGGCCACAATTGGGTATTCACACAATTAATCGCCAAATGGGATTCGTAGTAGTAGTAGTAGTATTAGTAGTAGTATTAGTAGTGGTATAGCTATAAGACAATATTATTAGACTGTTTGTATTGGGGTTGCTTGTATGCAACTCACCATTCCTGGGCCCATAAATTCCAGGGCTCTGGTTGGTTTAAGGCTGATTTCATAACTATAGACTTAAAACAGCATGAGTAGAAGGTCACCTGGATGGACTTTCACCCACAGGCTAAAAGAGCAGAAGGAGAACTGTGCATTACTGCATGCATGAAATGTAGGAATTACATTTCCACCAATTCATTCCATGAATGTAGCATCATTTCACAGGCTGCTTCTACATGGTCTTTGGTATAATCATATGGTATTGGACTATTTATATAGCGCTTTCATCCAAAGTGCTTTACATTGCCTCACATTCACCGACGGCGGGGTCAACCATGCAAGGCGACAACCAGCTCGTCAGGAGCAGTTGGGGTTAGGTGTCTTGCTCAGGGACACCTCGACACTTAGCTAGGGGGAGCCGGGGATCGAACCGGCAACCTTCCGGTTGCCAGACAATCGTCTACCTCCTGAGCTAGTGCCGCCCATATAGACTGTCTTGCTGTCATAAAGCACTGTGTGCATTATTTTCATAGGTTTAGTTATATTGGATGTATTTATAGTTATCATTCTACTCTAGTTACTACTCGCCACTTCCTTTTTGTGACTTAATCTATGTTTAGAAGACATCACCAGCAATAAATATTTACAGGAGGAAAAGGGCACAAACACAAGCGTAAGTAAAAATAGATTTTATTTAAATTTAAAGAGAACTGTAACTAATAATACAATTTGGTTGTAGAGCGGCTCCAACCTGGAGGGAAATAAAGAGAAGGAAACGTACAAGCCTGTATGAAAAGTTCAAGAGCCCAGGAAAAGAAAAGGTCCCAGAATCCAGACACCTCTCCACCTGTGGAACTAGGAAATAACAGGATCCAGCCAAAGCCCATCTGTATAAATAATCATCTGTCCAAGGCAGACGGCCACACTTTTTAAAACGCAATTACTCCAGGTTTCTCTCACATATTTAGATTTATAGAAAACACAGGAATCTTAATAACTACATTGTAAAACCATGGCGACGACTATGTGCTATAATTTGGACCTGTTGCATAGAACAAGGAGCCAGCGGGGCTGGTGGAGTCTGCCGCCACAAACGCAGAGCTAATATGACAGTGAGAAAACTGTTCAAGAATACACCACAATTCATTTTTTTTTATCCCCAGAAAAGTTACGTAATTTACTACATCTTTCATAATACAGTGTGAGTCAAATAATCTGCCGAAGAGGAACAACACATTCATATACATTTAGAATAAAAAAAAGCCCCCACAAATAAGTACACTTAAAATGCAAGTAAGTAAACTCAATAACAACTCAGTGGGGGGCAGACTTAATACAGCTCAAATAAAACATTTGACAGATATTCCACGTACAAAAAAAACAATGCAAATCGCAATTGTCCGTAATGACTTGCAACGCGTGGGTCATTAGAGTTGCGGTTTAAATTGTTTAAATCTGCACTCGCACGTCTCACACAAAAAGTCCTTATCAACAACAAGTTGAAACACAAAGTATTACTTTTTCCATTTCTTCTCTAAAAAAAAAAAGCACATGGCTACGCTGAATCGTTTTGCTAGTCTAGACCTCATGGAAGTAGAAGCATACCCACCAGATTGCCACAAAGGCCTTGCTCTTTGACGTAAGCTCTGTTCTGAATGTGTTTAATAGTATGTTAAACGTGTAATACTGTTCACTGTAGTGTTGAATAGGAGTACTTTAGGACGCCATTTAGCTTGCTTTCCTATAATATGACACTTTTGACTAATCGTCTATTCAATCCATTCTGAAAACAAGCCTCTTAAGAGAATTTAAATGTTCTTCAATTTGAGTAACATGATACAATAGCTTGTATTGAAAAAAAAAAGCATTTGTAGGCCAATAATTTAATTACAAAAAAGCACTTAAAAACTCTACATGCCTTACACGTCTCCACGGTTGCAATTTTAAATTCCAAAAGTTTCCATTCATTTGTTGTCTTACTGTGTGTGTGACCCACTGCAATGCAGCTCAGTAGTCATATAGTACTGTACAGGACGCCAGTTATAACTACCCCAACACAACAAAACATGTATAAGTCTAAACTACAGTTCATGCATGAGCTCAGCTACTCATTCTTAGATTAAATACGATTCCACACACGCAAACAGAGATAATTTAATCTGTTAGTACACCACTCCTGACGCGCCAAACACTACAAGCAAAGCAGCAGCAGAAACAAGGAGACATTTGGTCAGGAGGAGATCAGAGATCCGTCTCCCATCGCTGCAGGAGAGGCTAACCATGAGGCTAACCATGAGGCTAACCATGAGGCTAACCCCTGCACTCCAAACGTCAAGGAACAGAGAATCTCGATGAGCTCACCCGGGTCTCCCCCAATAGGAGTTTAACAAAGGGGGGGGGGGGG
>OMKP01084143.1:0-12183 GCA_900302375.1 Bathygadus melanobranchus | reverse complement strand
GAGGAGATGGAAGAGGTCCATTTTCGGACACCCAAACTTGGTAACCGGGCCACAGGACGGGAGCAGACCCCGCTCTAGCCATCACTGCAGTTTGAGCTTACAGGAGAGGTTTACTAGCACCATCAACTGTTTCTGACTGAAGCACACACCGCCGCCGCCACTGGCTTCCCTCAAGTGCCACCATAACTTGAGGATGCATTTTTTTAATATATATATATATTTCCGGAAGACTCATTTCCCTACCTCCCCCATCGTGTCCTTTTACACATAACTAACCTTATTTTTGCTATGATCTGTAATCCCCAACCCCACTGATGAATGCTACTGAAATGCTCTCTGTAGAGGCATCCGTTGTAAGGTATATACATTTTGAATGCAAACACCCCCCCCCCACACTTCCCAACCCTGTTATTATAATTTATCAGATCGTTTCAACTTGATTTCTTTTTTTGTATTTTCTTTTTTTTTAATTGTATTTTAATTTGTCTGCCCGTTCTAATGTCCAAAACCAGCTGTATGTACAAAGAGGACTTTGTGCTTTCTTTGTATTTGTGATGTCACCACGTTATTCACACACAGAGCGGTCACTGGTTACAGTCCCACACCTGTTTCTCCAGCTGTACCTTTTTGATATTTAGAATTTTAAATTTCTGTAAAGTAGAATTTTGTAGATTGTAATACGGTATGTGTTCACTGCCTTTGTGAAACCATATATAATAGTATAATTTCTGTGTATACTCTGAATGCTCCTGATTTCAATGTGGTATTCAGAAATGGCAATAAATGTTAACATTTTTAATACGTTCTGTCTGGTCTTGCGTGCTTTTCAATAATATGACCTGATGATCCTATACATACTTCACTCAGAAACAGGTTCTGGTGATTCTGAACGTCTGTGCTTCTCTCATGCTGTGGTAACCTCTTGCATGCTGTGATCATTGATTGGCCCTGACTGACTTACATCTAATGAATCGATGGTCTTGCTGGAAACCGCAGGTTGATAAGACTGTAAATGGCACCAACCAGTATTATTCCTGTCCCATTTACATGCTCCTTGGGTGGGCGCCCCATCAACTAATTGTTTGGGGACAGTCCAGAAAGTTTGTAGCCACTAGCCCCAAAATGATCTAGTGTTGTATGGTGTGATCTTTGAGGAAACTAGCTTGTTGGTAGAACATGCCATGAACACTGCAGCCATTCTTAATTTTGGGTTTGATTTCCACTGGGGCTACCCATGCCAAGAATGTATGCACTACTGCTAAATGTAAGCATTGCTTCTGTTAAACGTCACTTATGATTATTGATAACAAGACTGTATTTGTGTCTGTTTAGGCACATAGTCCATCGACAAACACCTAAAAAGTCCCTGAGCTACTCTTACTGCTTCTCAGCACCAATATTCTAAAAGGTTCGGCTTCAATTAGGCTTAAAATATCAGGCGACTGGCGGTGTCTCTCAGCTGCTGAAATGTGCCCACATGCTCTGTATGGAAACGAGGGGGGATTCAGACAGATCCATGCTGTGGCTGGCCGCAGGAGGCCTCGTTTGAACTATACCCGGCTTTGAAGTCTCATCTCTGGGGAAATAAAATGGTGGGACACTTGGGGGATTTTTTAAAACATTCGCTGCTGCTCTGCATCAAATGACATGATTTATCTGACCGCTGCTTTGTTAAATGCAACTGGATACGCAGAGGACAGGAAGCTGACCAGGAGATGTATCTGGCAGACTTGTCTTGTCCTGTGCTCAGTGGCGTGGGTTCCTGATGGTTTCTTCAATGTGATTGAGTGAGATTTGGTTTGAACTTCAAAGGGTTCATGTTTTACCACTGGGTGTGAGGGCTGGACTTGTGGATCTGTCCATCATACATCATTGCGGGAAGTCCCATGTGTGACGTCACCAGTGGATAGATTTTAAAAGGGCTTGTAATAACTATTTGCCCTCATACCTGGTGGTAAAATAGTGGCTCTTTAAATGGCAAGGTGTTTCTTTCTTTGTCTTTGAGTCCTGTTGTGATGAAGTGCGTAGATAACATTACTTGTAGCACACACACAAGGTAATTGTGCAGCAGCCATATCACCATAACTTAATATTATCTAATACTTTTCAGTTTCAGTTATTGCTTCCCGAGATGAAAATAACAGAAGATTCTAACTGGCTGGGCATTATTACTCTATAACACTATCACATAACAGTCATTCTAACGATAAAGTGTAGTGTATTTTCTTAAAGCTGTTATTTCACACTGGTTAGTGGTTTTGTGCACTGTGGAAATACAGGGGGCTCGATTGGTTGCCTGGCTACAGGTCATGCTCTGTATTTGACCGCCCCTGTTCTTGTTCACGCAATATTGTGATTGGTCAGTTACGCTGTGTCTGAAGAATCATGACTCAAAACTACAGAAAAAGCTGTCTTCTAAAACATGACCGGACATGTACCGGACATGTTCCGGACCGGCCGTCTTAATGTCATAACAATTAGGGTTAATCTTCTTACTGTTTGTTTGCTACACACACACATGAAAGGATGGCCTCTGACCTTTCCACCTCACTTCACCTGCACAATTACCAACAGTGATTGTGCAGTGATCACATTCTATGCCGAATCAGCGGAATCTTCGCTTTGGTCAAAACTTTCTCCTACTACTACACTAGTCTACTAGACCAAGCTCGGGAGACGAGCTTAAATATTAAAGAACCAAAAAGTCCCTGCAATATAATCTGGCTGTCCGTCCATCTTCTTCTGCAATAAAGGTAGCATGCAGTTAAAGCAGGGCTATTCAACTATATTTTTCATGGGGCCAAATTGTCAGAAAGCTAAGGGCCTATGGGCCGGACATTTCCCTGAGCCATTATTGTCATTATGTATGTACACGTGACAACGCGCCACCACATTTTCAAAACTTTCAAAACTATTTTGCTATATTGCAAAAGTAGCCTAAAATCCTTGAATTCAGTAGGCAAAGTGCTTAATTTCAACTGTAAACATAACCAGTTTTCTGGTTTAGCTTAAGCACAGCATCTCCTGGCTGTAAATACATTCATAGTGCAACAAGTAAGAAAAAGAACTGTAAACATAACCATCTTTCTGGTTTAGCTTAATCACAGCATCTCCTGTAAATACAATACAACCAGCTTTCTTGTTTGTCAGCCCTACACGGGAAGGAGCGCTTGTTTTCTTTTCTTTTTTCCGTCTTTGCGTTTGCATAGCGCCACCTATTGTATGTAAAACAAAACAGGATCTAGTTTACATTACACATGAGCACTCTGCTGGTTTGAACATGGATATTCATATATTAATATTAACGGGGTTTTAATGATTTCTTATGGCAAAAAAAAATTTGTACTTAATGTTTTAGATTTTATTTAAAAAAAAACTTTTTTTTGGTAAAAAGTATATATATCATGGCATAGTATAGCATGGTATAGTCGCCATACTGATGCTAATTTGTTATTGTGTTTTAATTTTGTGTTTTAAAAATCCTTTATGTAGTAGGTGCACCCAGACAAACGTTCATTCTGATTATGAATCAATACAATCTAAATGTGAATGTTATACGTCTACTAACCACGACAGCGTCATAGCTGCAGTCTTGCGTGGCCTCGATGTCCATGTGTGTGAAGGTGAGCTTGATCTGGTAGCCCTCGGCAACGCTGAGGTCCCAGGTTTCCAGCAGGTTGGGGCCGTACGGTTGAGGGAAGTCGGGGGACTGGACCATCCCGTGCAAGGGCAACACGGCGTCCGGCACAGTCACGCACTCACACACCAACACACAGAGCAGCCTGTGATCACAGGCACGGAAGCACGCGCGTGCGCGCACACGCACGCGCACACACACACACACACACACACACACACACACACACACACGCACACTTCGATCTTTTTGCCTTGTTGTGGTGAGTTGGTTGAATGTTTGTTCAATAGGAATTGAACAAACAAACCGACGAATTTATTAAACAGTTCTTTCTACTGTATTGTTTTTGTTGTTGCTTTACGCCAATGAATGTATTGGCAATACAGCGTATAAAATATGCTAAGCATAATCATATCAAAATAATAGGCTACACAGAATTTAAAAAAAATCGTAATTTCTATTTTGTAATAAATCAAATAAGTAGTCTTAAGTAAAATGCAACGTTTTATTTAAAAAAGACTATAATAATACTCACCAAATGATATAGCTTGGCCTGCCCATGTCTAATTAGAATAGCTGAAATCACGCTGATTACAAGACCTGTGGTACAATCCTGGTAAAAACGAAAGTTACTTAGAATGTGTTTTCCGGTGTAAGTCCCCATCTTTCATCAAACATAATCTTTGGACCTCCAATCAGCTAAAGGCTGAGCCAGGAGGGTGTCAGTGTTGCTTTAATAGTTATTTAAACAGTGCACGATAGGATGAGGAGAAAGGCCTACTGCCTGTAAGGAAGATAGTTCCTCATGGGGGTTAGGGTTGCCCCAGTCTCCTCAGACAGAAAGTATCTGCTAAACGTAGGTTTAGTCCCTCAGTTTGGCTCCCCTGACTGTGTTGGCCTATTTACGTATTAGTTACGATGTATTTATTATTTAGCAAATACTCAAGGATCCCTACAGGTAGGGTGAGGACATCCGGGCTCGAACCAGGATCTTTTGGATTGGACGTCTACGATAACGGACCTAACAATCGGTCATACGGTTTCTCTCTCGCTCCTCTACTCGCCAGCAGAGGGAGCTGTCTTTCAGGGAAACACTGGGTAAAAACCATGAAAACAAATACATTATGTAATGTAAGAGGTCCAAAGTAAACGCCTACCTATTGAACCAATAGACTACAATCATCGTATTGCATTGCAAAGATGCATTATGTGAACTGACAGCTAGTTTTATTAGATGACCTCCAAACAACACATGTATGAAGCCATATCAATCCCAAACATTAGAGGTCCAAGTGATGTCCACTTCACATAGATTAGTAATGCAATAGAAATCTGTGTTTGCAGTACATAGGGATTTATTTTGGTTATACATACATAGGCTAACAAACAAACATTATAGCATTACCATTAAACATTAAAGCCTATAGCATTAACATAGTTTGATTAATGATTTTTTTTGCATGGTTAACAAACACCCAACAGGTGTCAAACACCTATTAATACTGTTGCAGTGAAATGATTAATTGCAAATTACATGCTGCTGTTCCTTTCTTCATCCTCTATGTCCTTGATGGTCTTGCGGATCCAGCCCACATATTTCCTCACCGCAGTATAGTAGCCTTTGTGTTGCCGGTCCTTACAACTAGCTCCCCATGAAACAATGCCCTCGATACGATATGGACCTCGGCCCGCTTTGTTCCCCTCACCCAACCCAGGCACAAAAAATGGACCCCCGCTATCTCGAGTACAACTGTCTGTGTCGAACCCTCCGGCACAAAACATGTTATCAGTGAAAACCATGGACTTGTTATGTGACTTGTTAGGTGTGCTCCTACAGGTAGCAGGGGAGTACACAGAAATGGAAGCGTGTCTCAGTATTTGACTGAAATCTCTATCCTCTGTCATCCCCCAACCGGATACAGAGCCTAGCAGGCCTTCCCGGAGCCCCACTTGGGTCTCAGGCAGACAAATGGGGCGAAGGTTAGGCCCCAAAGGAGCCCGGGCGGACAACCTAATCAGAGCGATGTCATTGTCAAAGTTAACGCGATCTCTGTTGTCGACGTTCCTCTGAAAGTTGGGATGAATAATGACCTCGCCCGACTGTAGCTGCTGATTGCGTGTACTTGTATCTGCAAGGTTTACCAGCCCGCCATACAGTCGTACGTTACGGTTGTCTACGACGTGGGCCGCCGTCAGCGCCCAGCGGTCTCCGATCAGCGAAGCCGCGGCCAGAATCGTACCTTTAACCGCAAGCTGCCACGGTATTTGCCCAGCAGTGGCCTTTTTACCTCCCAAAATCCTGGCAGAATTCAAAAACTCCTCTGTTGTCTGTCCACACACTGAAATACACAGATATATATATATATAAGAATACTACAAAATAGATAAGATAGTATCAAATGCTGAAAATGGTTCTTTAGACTTAGACTTATACATTCAGCGCATCTTGGCAGCGTCTTTCTCCCGTCCAGTGATACCCATGCACCACTGTCGTTGCATGTGTACGTGTCTGGAAGGAGCAGATCACATCAGAAACTATTGGTACATGTGCACAGGCTCTTGTGTCCATCTGAGATCTAGCGGTGCCAAAAGGCATGGAAGTGTGCTCGCTATGTTTGGTCACTGGTTGTTGGTTATTGATTTTCACTGAACATTGCCCAGCTCGTGTATTGTGCTGCTTACCAGGGCCTTCCAGCTTGTAGTATGGGGAACTACACTTAAATTCAATCCGATCACCAAAAGACGGGCTTGAATCCGCGGAGACGAGTTGAAGGATGCCCTGGGCGTCGATGTCTGGGAGGTTACAGTTCAAAACTGTTCACCGAAAAAAATATGAAAGCCACATAAATACAATGAAATGAAATGAATACATTATTTACAAATAAATCGTGAATGTGTTTCTGAGGATTTCTTTGACGACGGTGAAGTGGGTTAACTCACGGTCACAGCTGTACAATGGACTCCATGTGCCCCATTTCTGGCATGTTGTCACATATTGCGAAAGAAAATCCATAGGCTTAAAACATGGAAACAGAGCAGGTTTAGGTCCAGCGCTGTGGGGTGCAGATCTATTCACTGTACCAGGCAATACAATATGTGTTGGCAGCTTAACGGGGACATGCATACGGTATGTAGTCTCTGCACACTCACTGTATCAGCCACGTGACCTATGTCACAGGTTACAGTCACTCTGTCACCATGGCTATACACCTGGCGCTTGGGAGCGACTGAAGAATTGGGGGTAACCATTCCTAAACAGGTCTGGGCTGCAATGCAAGCATATGTGTTATTATTTCAATTATTTACCCTTGGGATTAGTCAGTGTATTCAAGAGTTGTCCATAAAACCAAAAAAAACTAAAAACATGTCTGATTATTATGTCTAATGGGGAGTGTGCTATTGTACCTTTGGTCCTGTAGAAGATCGTGAACCCTTTGTTTGAGCCATATTCGTCTGAGTTGAAGTGGATGACGACGTGATTTGAGTGTGTGAGTAAGGGACTGGGAGGAGCCACTTGACCACAGAAGGGCCCAAGCAGGCCTAATCCAGAGTGAGTCTCAACCTGCAGGGAACAAACAAAGAAACCAACTGGAAAAAAACAACCCAAAACCCATACTATCCCATGAGCAAGGCACTGATTCCATAATTCGAAGCGTGCCCCTGCCCATTCAAAATGTGCCCGTCTGAAACGGTCAGATTGCGGGGTCTCCGGTATCGCTGCTTGCAGCTTTCCAGAGAACCGTTCACCCAAACAAGTTCACACTAGACACTACATTTCCTTGGGTTGTCAGCAATACACCCGCCAAGTGTGAAGCCGATCGGATGAACGGTTGTTGAGAAAACCGAAGGACAGACATACATAGATACATACGTAGAGATTACAGTTAGTTAGATAGTATTTTATTCTCTTATTGATTCAAATTCTTCATAATTGTGGGCAAACCGCCCATCCACATGTTTTCATTCCGTTGAAAGCACTTTATAAAACGTATTTCAAGTTCATTATTATTCTATTTTGGAGCATTACTTATTTTTTTAATGGGCCACATGCCTCCCGCATAACAGATCTATAGATACCCCTTCTGAGAGGTTTCAAAACAAACAAGAGGTGGGTGGGCCTACGGTCAGTGAGTCCCTGCATTCCCCATCAGGGCCCTGCTCCAGGTCGAAGTCAGCGGAGAACTCCAGCGCCAGCTGGAGGTGCCGCTCAACAGACAGGGTGTACCTGCAGCGGGAGTTCTCCGGGTACGGCCGAGAAGGACTGGAGATCCGGCCCTTCATGGACCCCGACAGATCCATGCTGCAGCTCACTGTGGCGGATAGAAGAATAGGAGGAGGAGGACGGGGAGTGGGAGGAGGGAGAGGAGTCGCCGATCACCAATGTTCTGCATGAAACCTTTATGTGCAGCGTGTCTTCCTGGGTTTTCATTTATTTTCATTACCTCTTTTACAATTTGCTCTTATTTTCCCTTTTAAATGGTAAATTGATTATTTATACAGCGCTTTTATCCAAAGCGCTTTACATTGCCTCACATTCACCCATTCATACATCGACGGCGGTGTCAACCATGCAAGGCAACAACCAGCTCTTCGGGAGCAGTTGGGGTTGGGTGTCTTGCTCAGGGACACCTCGACAATTAGCCAGGCGGAGCCGGGGATCAAACCAGCAACCTTCCGTTTGCCAGACATCCGTCTCTACCTCCTGCGCTAGTGCCGCCCCACCCTTTTCCTCTCAAGTTTCACTACTTCTTTTGATTAACATTTTAACTACCAACTTCCCTTCCCTTTTCTTTCTGCCAAATGTATCAGCTTTTCCAATAGAAATATACACATAAACATAAATATAATGACAGAGGGGAGGTTGAGGGGCTAGAGTCGCTATAATAAACAGGTCCTGAGAAAAGCCACTGCTATTCTGAATGGTCAGAACCACTGACTGAGTTTGAGCTTTGACCCTGAGCTCATCGTTTTAGGTCTTCTGCTAGGAGGACCAAGAGATACTGTACATGGCCTCCCATGTCCCTCTACTGCCATTGGTATATTAAACAGTAAATAACAATAAATAGCACCTCCTCTGCTTTTAATAATAATAAAAGTGTCTTACTTTTTTTAACCAGTCCTGTCTCTGGACTACCTTTTTCCCTGTTAAGGGACAATAAAGACATCTTGAACTTGAACTTAATGTAAAATTATTCCAAGATATACATGAACTAAAACCAAAGTCTATCACCGTTACCAGAGGATTACCAGTGGATCCCTCTGTCACCGTTACTAGAGGCTTATGAGTGGATCCCTCTGTCACCGCTACCAGAGGCTTACGAGTGGATCCCTCTGTCACCGCTACCAGAGGCTTACGAGTGGATCCCTCTGTCACCGCTACCAGAGGCTTACCAGTGGATCCCTCTGTCACCGCTACCAGAGGCTTACCAGTGGATCCCTCTGTCACCGTTACCAGTGGCTTACCAGTGCATGTGTGCTGGTCCGTGTCCAGAACGTAACCGGAGCGACAGGAACAGTAGTATCCTCCGATGAAGTTGTGACAGAAGTGGCTACAGGCTTTGTCCGACGGGTGCTCACATTCATCAAAATCTGTAGTGGGGGGGGTATAACAAACTCAACAGGGTAAACGCCAACTATCCATGTTTGGCATGCAAGTATATAAGGGTCTTCAGCACTTCCTGCTTGATAAAGGCACATGCAAAACACCCAACATTTTAGACATCTAAGGGCTTTTGGGATATCTTTTTAATCCAGTAGTCTGCGTACCTTGGACTGTATAAAACCCTCGGAAGCCGGTGTGTCTTTCTGTGTTGGAGTAGTCCGACCTGAAGGTCAGGTTGAGGCAGCCGGCCGCTGACGACTGGAGTAGGGGGTTCACACTCGACTGCAGCTCTTCAAACTTCTCTTTGCCACAAAGGCGGGCAATTATCTGTCCATCTGAATAGATCTAGATGGAGGATAAGTCGAGGGGGCAGCAAAAAACAATTTATTTGAGGATCATATACAAATATTACCACGGATTCTGCCTGTAAACAAAGTGCTTTTATTATAAAATGTGCAGTGTCATTCTGACACAGGGTAATTCTGGGAATCGAGTATTAAACCCTAACCCTAACCCCTAATACCACTTGACTTGGACCAAGACCAAGTTTCACTCCACTCAACCATGAAATATGCAGCTTGCGCAACCAACTAGCAACCACCGGAACTGAATGGAAGTGGGAAGGAGAAGTGCGTAGCTACATCTAGTGACTGAATGTTGTCAGTGTTATCAATTGCAAGTGAGTAATGATAAGGGATTATGATCAAGTGAATTACTTTCGGACAGTATACCCAATTTTCATTTTATATTGAACAATTGTCAACTTAAGGGTACTAATATGCAAACTTATGAATTTTAAAAGAGCAAATACACTTGACCATTGTTGTGAAAGTGAATGTAAAAAATGTTTACAAATATTTAAATATATACAGCACATTAAAAGAATACATTTGTATAAAAATACAAAAAGCATTTGTGGTTACTGACGTCCAAGGCATCGTTCTCGCAGTGTTGGCTGTCCTCCAGGTCTAGATGGGTGAGGGTGAGGGTGAGTTGGTGGGCTTTGGGGGCGCACCGTCCCCAATCCAGCCGGGAGAACGGCCGGTAGCCATAGGGGTAGCCGGGAGAGTTGACCCAGCCTGACAGATGAACGCTGGCATGGCAGGAGGCCAATAGGACTAGAGAGAGACTGGTAGGGTGGAGAGAGGTACAGAAAGACACAGAACGTTCAAGACACATGTATCTGTGTGGAATATGGCAGGATGAACACACAGTGAGACGTAAAACAGATTACCAGCACACAAACTTAACAGGCCAAAGAAAGGCTTTGTCGCATCTTGTGAATATATATCACCAAGAATGTAAATTAGTTGTTAATTTTAGTGGTCCTTCCAGCTACCTGATGTGAATGCAACTATGCTGGAATAGTATGTAAATGTCTCTTGAGATTAAACCCACCTTAATCTTAACATGGCGATTTGATGCGACCTCCTCTACCTCTTCCACACTCTGCCTTCTCTATTTCTATTTCTGTTTTACTTCCCTGGCTTCTCTGTTTCGTTTTGTTGCATTACATAACGTCAGCAATTTTATACACGCCATTTGGCATTTTATAATCTTTTACTGTTACGAAATGTGCAGGGAGAGTGGCAGGTACACAAAGGATAGCACCCAAACGCAGATGAGGCAGATAGTCGATTAAAAAAAATTATTAAAAAAATTATAAATAAAACAAACTAAACAAAACCTACAGGCATGTAACTTGGGACACGGAACACAGGAACTGACGGAATGGAACAAAGGGAGTGACAAAATCTACATAGGAGGAGCTAATAAAAGGAATGAAGTCCAGATGGGTAGATATATTCAAAACAAGGGGTGAGGGCTGGCCAGGAACAGAACAGGAGAACTCAGATGGACAGCCTGGGGGCTGGCCAGGAACAGAACAGGAGAACTCAGATGCACTCAGCAGGTGACTTCAGGCCGATGGCCTGGGGGCTGGACAGGGGCGGGGCAGAAGACCCCAGGCGGCCGACAAGATGTGCAGAGGCACTCTGGAGGACGGCAACTAAGGTGGGACTTGCTCTGTAGGCCGGCGGCATAAGCGGAATTGATGTAGAAGCAGACGACGTAGGTGGGACCTGACGGGAGGCCGTGTCTCTGTGGCACTGGGGAGCAAAGGCTCTGTAGCGCTGGGAGGCAGAGTCTACCGATGATGGGAGCCATGATGACCCCGCCTCCTTCCTCCACGGTTCCCCATGAAGATTGAGTACCGTCCAACGGTAAGCGCTGGATGTCAGGGAGACAGGCAGACTCGTGTGATTCAGGGAATGATGGATCAGGTAGCGACCTAGCAAACAGATGGTTGGAAGCGCACCTGTACCCAAACCTGTACCCAATGTCAGAGTACTTCCTTCACTGACCTTTGATGCGCATAAGGGTGTACAATAAATCATTAAGTTGATCGCTCATCTGTCCATGTGCTGGGTCCATGTTGCTGGTCGGTTCGGTTCGTAAACAAGGAAACACAGGTGAGGGGAATTAAGTCTTTTCACAGTCCGAGGGCATCTGGTGGACAGATGGGGAATGACAACTAAAGACAAGCAGGAAAACACACAAACACAAACACAGGACGTGGTCATGACGTTTACGATGAATGCATGAAATGATAGCAAGACTGTTGGACAGCTAAAATAAGACATTTTACATTCAATATGCAAAACTTTTGAGTCCTCCCATCAGCAACCAATTGAAACATTCCTCACCCTATATAACCTACGGAAAAGTGTGTACAGCAAAAGGAGAGGGTGTTGGGAGGAAGGGGCGTAGCGGGCAGAGGAAGTGTCTCATTGTTCTGCGTTTGTTTTCAGCTCCATGTGCGACAAGACCCCTTGGTACGACACTTCTGGTCACATACAGGTCCATCGACAGAGAGAGAGAGAGAGAGAGATAGATAGATAGATAGATAGATAGATAGATAGATAGATAGATAGATAGATAGAGA
>OMKP01084141.1:0-22717 GCA_900302375.1 Bathygadus melanobranchus | reverse complement strand
CCCCCCCCCCCCCCCATGACCCTATGACCTCATGTGACCCCATGTGACGGACAGTGGTCGTGTGTCCACTCTGACATGGAAACATTTGAAGATTTTACCGTAAAACTGAAACCATGTGATTGTGATTGTGAATCCTAACCCTGACTCTCACAAACCCCTCTCTTACCTCCTTGTCGATCTTCTGCACCTCGTCCTGGCGACCGTTGAAGCGCGCCACGGCTCTGAGGTTTTTGACGGCTTGCTCCGGCTTTCTGTTCAGCGCCAGCCATCGCGAAGACTCAAGGAACCACCTGTGGGAGGCGATCACGGCTCTGATGGACGCGTTGGTATGAAAGTCGGTGCTCATGCACTTTAGAACACAAGGATAGTACAGTAGAGAGTCGGGGCAACCGACTCCCAGCGCTGGGTTTGATCCTCAATGTCTGCAGCCTACCTTGAGAAAGGCACCCGAACCCCTATCCGCTCCTTGATGACAGATGTACAGTATGTCATCTCAGTATGTATACATCGCTTTGGAGAAGCGTGTCTGAAAGTGTCTGCTAAATTATGAAATAGCTCTTAAATAGCTAAAGAGTCAAACGAATCAACTCATCTTATCTTGTTTACAGCGATACGCTTTGCTGCGGCTGCATGAGGACGTTATAAACACATATTCATTGCGTTCGTGTTATTTATCAAGTCAAATGCCTGGACTGCCAGAGATCTCACCAGGAGTACAGGAAGCAGACATAGAAGGGCAAGGACACAGCCAAGGTCAGCCAGCGCCAGTCTCGGATGAAGTAGGCCAGCAGGGCCAGGATCAGCTGACCCACCGTGTAACAGTAGCCCGTTCCCGTTCCCACCACCGTGCGCACGCGAGTCGGGATCCATTCCACGACTGGGGGAGATAAAAGAATGTCCAGTGGGTTAATATTAAAGTGCTAGCCTCATATTGTCCACTAGATGGAATGGAATATGAAATAGAAGATACGGGCCGTGACTACATGCGTCCTCTAGGTGGCGGCTTCCCTCTTATAAATGAAGGAAGTGCATTTGTTTATATTTTTTATTTATATAGCGGATTCTTTCAAATTTGGGCAACACCTCATGAACTTGCCCAGTGGTTCCTCTAGAGGGCAGCCTACCTCTTCCTTATAAATATACATACATTTCTGTTTTTCATGTATATCCTTTATTCATTACAAGTTTGCCTCTGTGCTTTATGCTGTGTTTATTATTAGTGATGTCATGTATCCGTGTCGAGTCTTCGTCCCCATACGCGTTGTAGTGTAGTGTTTGCGTGTTCATTGTGTCTTTCTGTGGTTCACTGTCTTTATGGACATTCATGGACGTTTTTTTTGTGTAGTGCTGTGTCTTTTTCGCAGGATCGCCTCTCTTACTGAGTGAGAAGGAGTTGAGCGAGATTCCAGACAGAGCCATGCCACACACAAAGCGGAAGAGGCAGAAGAGGGAGAACGAGGTGGAGAACGTGGCACACGTCCCCCCCACGGCCATCAGGAGGTTGGATATGATCAGTAGGAAACGGCG
This sequence comes from Bathygadus melanobranchus, assembly GCA_900302375.1. Classification (NCBI taxonomy): domain Eukaryota; kingdom Metazoa; phylum Chordata; class Actinopteri; order Gadiformes; family Macrouridae; genus Bathygadus; species Bathygadus melanobranchus. The sequence continues at coordinate 21,190 of OMKP01084141.1, read as the reverse complement.
CCCAAACCTCCAGGAGCGTCACAGACAGGGAGGAAAAGGTAAGTGGGAGGGTTTATTTGTCGTCATGCATGCAACAATTCGGACCGATCTGCAACCCACGCATGTTCAAAACATCACAGTTGAGTGAGAGAATGTATTTGTGTGATGAAACTACAGACATAATATCGCCGTGCCTGTGTTAGAGGAATTAGGAACAGAATGATGTACTTACCGGTCGGACAGGGTTCCAAAGACCCCGGCTCCTACGAGCACGCCCCCCATGTACACAGTCTGTCCCATTGGCTTCAGGGAGCGCAGGTTACACACCAGATGCCACTACCACGGAAATACACACAATCATAGTGTGTGTGCGTGTGTGTGTGTGTGTGTGTGTGTGTGTGTGTGTGTGTGTTGTGATTGTGACAAGCATTGAATATATATGGGTAGATAGATAGATAGAGAGCTAGATAGAGAGATAGACTTCTACCTCTGAAATAATACTGGAGCTTCTCTCCCTCTCATCGTAAGTCCACCCGTCGTCGCAGCCCTTAAGGGCCACCTGCTGCGAGGCTGCCCCGTCGGTATCCCCCCACTCCTCGGGACCTGCGCTTCCGTTGTCAGCCAGCAGGTGCCACTGTGGCGCGTCGTAACGCTGGCATTTCTCCGGAGCTCCGTTTGCGTCGAGCGGCACCGTAATCCGCAGCGTCTCCGCCGCGCTCAGCTGCGTGGACGAGGAGAGATTCGTGTGCGCGCTGCAGAAGTGAGGGGGCACCGCGGCCACGAAGTTCTGCAGCAGGTTGTGGCTCGCCATCATGAGCACGGGGATGCACAGCAGGGTCGTTTGCACGACCTGGAAGCGCCCCGTGCTGCCCACCTGCTCCAAGAGGTCGGCGAACGCCATCGGTGGGACCGAGCCGTTATAATAAACCCACGACGAGGTCTGAGGACCTGGAAGACTTGTTGCCTTAAATAGTTCGTTGATTTGATTAGATGCTTCTTTTGTCTTTTTTGCTTCTTCTGTTTTTCTCGGATAAGTTAATTTTGTTTTTGTTTTAATGATGACATCGACGATGGTTGAGGGCCTGTAAAGGTTTTGATTAAATAATTAATGATTAAAACATTTTTAATCATCATTTTTATCAATTTGTTAGCTTTTAACTTACATTTGTAAGCATATAGGCCTATGCAATTGATTTATATATTCGCTCTTACCTGATAAAAAAAGTCGTATCCTAGTTCAGAAAAAAACATTTAACTTAACACGAAATACTATAAATAGTTCCCAGAAGGCATTCCATAATGTACGCATGCAAAGTTATTATGGAAAAACTACAACAACAAAAAACAAACGAACGAAACATTTAACAGAAAGTTGCTGTTGAGTAGGCCTAATCGTTTTTTTCAGGTCCCCAGGATTAAGCTTTTTTCTCGCGGTATTTAAATCTGTGGAGTTTTAAGATTAATTCTGCGCTGAATTGCGCGTCCTCGTCCCGAGGTGTGCGTTGCTGCATGTGCCCAGGTGGCTCTGCGGTCTTTGCTCGGCTTGATAGAAAAACACTGGAGTCTCCCAATTGGCTAAAACGCGAGTTGGATTATTGAACGACAATAAAACTGCTCTTTCCGCCAAGGAAAGCAGGCAATGGGGTCAATGTTTAATTAGCGCAAGGCACAGGATGCTTGTGACCTTGCAGTTTCCAACACTTGTCTGACGAACGTCGGCGCCTCCTTCTCTCTCCTCTGTTATCGGCCTACTACTGTCGCCCTGTCGATTAATCACTTGCTGACCTGAAAACGTCCTACATAAGCTATGAGTTATGTTGTTGTATCAAGGGTTATTTAATTGTACATAGAATCTATAAAGCTGTAAACAGGTGGACCTTAGAATAGGAGGAGGAATAATTAACATGTGTTTTTGCAGTGTGTGTGTATGCCCCGTGTGAGCCTGGAAGACATTAACAGACATGACTGACATTGCATTGATGTGCTGGGCCCAGATGAGCATTCAGTCATTCATTGCACTGCTCACCTCTGTTGGTTAACCTGTTAAGACTCTTTGAACCGTCTACACAACCAGCTGAAGTTTGTCGCGTTGCGTGTGTACAGAGCGTTAGAAGTATTAATGCGTTACCGCGGGGCCATCTTGAAGCCATTTCGCTTCACAGTCTTTCGCTCATTTGTTCATTCGTTGATGTTTTTTGAACACGAGGAAGACGTAAGAAGAGCTTGTTGTGTGCTGTGCTTGGCGTTTCTGTGATGGAAAAATGATTTAATTATAGAGAAAGATGGTTCACAATTGAAATTGTGTTTGGACTGTCGACCATCTTTTTAAAAGTAAACGCAGTTTAGTCCCATTCATCAAAAAGTGTTAGAGATGTAATAGAACCAAGTGCTTTTACATTGTTGTGACGTTAGTTTGCTGTCTAAATTAGGATTGCGTGTGCCAATTTAGTTCAATTACGTCAATATGTCTCTTGAGGCCTGCCAAATGCAACAGACTCTGACCACAGACATGCATAAAACACAGAAACATTCATTAAAACATAACCGAAGCAAATGAATACAGGTCTCTGAACACAAGAATTCAACTTTGCACCAATTCATTATTTTAGTTACATGAACGTTAAAACAACCCGGATAACACGGCAACAATTCCGGTTAATCCTGTTAACGCAACGTCCCGTGAGGAAGCCTGTCCTGCTAGCCAATAAGAGGCTTGGGCACAACTAGTTTTGGTTCACACTGCCCCCACTGTGAACTCTTTGTGTGTGTGTGTGTGTGTCAGGGCTGTAGTCGAGATCACCTCGGTCAAAGCTCAGAATGATTAATTGGTGAGTTGTGGGGGGGGGGTCAAGGCCAAGATCGCCAAAATATAAGTCTGATTCGGGACCAAGACTGTGTGGCTATCATTATATTGAAGTTTCTGAAGGCATATTTCAACAAAATGAACATTTTGAGTCCTTGTAATTCATTGTAGGCACCAATTCATCTGAGACCAATTGAAGACAAATTCACTCCAAGACAAGCCCATCAAAAATTGGTCTTGAGACCAAGACCAGAATCGAGTACTATAGCTCTAGTTTGTGTGTGTGTGTGTGTGTTTTGAGTTCCCAGGTGTCCTTGGAACATCTACCTGGTGAGAGAGTTGCTTCACTGTTCACTGTTTTATCAGTCATCATCAATGCTGTCATTTTGAGCGTATCGGTTGTAAAACAACAACCGATACTATTTTATTGTTATATGGGTGTGTTATGGGTGTGTGTGTGCATGCATGTGTGTGTGTATGTGTGAGAGAGATCATTCTTGACTTAAACTGTGGAGAGTTTATTGAACCTACTGCCATTTGATGTCTTTATAGTCAGTGGTGTAATTATGGGATAGCCATACACCCTAACCCTAACCCTACCATGTTGGGCAACATCACACATCACAAATGTAATCAGTCTTTGTATATTTTAGGACTGGTTTATTTTTCCTCTTCGCTATTAATCTTCCATTACCTGAACTAAATGTTTTCATTAATCTGTCATTAGTTATAGTTTTATAAAGTAAGTAAAGCAAGTGGCCGATTTTAACTTTTGTGTGTGAAGGGGAAGTTTACGATGAAACTATTTAACTATTTAAGTTTCAAGTTCAGTATTTTGTCAGTGGGTCATTGCCTACAGTTGAAAGAGGAATCAATAAGTTATATTATCTTTGGCCTTCAACACCCTTCTGCCACCGGAGCTGAGGCACACTTTCCACGTGACAGTCTCTGCCCGGGGAGGATTTGGGATTTTGTTTTGAGGACTCTGGTTAAGCCTGCAGATAACCAGCCTCAACCACCTTCATCTGTCCCACTCCACCCTCCCCCCATGCACCAGCACCTCTGGATCAGCCCATGGACAAGAGACCTAATCCTAATACACCCCTTTCCTGTTAGAAATGGTGCATTAAAACACAAAATATCATTGCCCCTCTGCTGGAGAATGATATAAACTCTGCCATTCTGTTATCACCATGAGGAGGCCTCGAGAGGGAAGAGTGGCACCTAACATCCCTGCTGTGCTCATGGGAGATGCATATCAAGTCCACCATACAAAGTATCCGTCGAGCACCCGTTCAATCACTAAAACTGGAATGCTTGACCTGGGATCAGAAGAGTAGAACAGTGAGAACCTTGAATTGTCTAGCTAGCCAACAAAGGAACTAGGAGTAACATTGTGTCATAAGCTGTTATCAGCAGATGATGTGAAAAGATGCCATGTGACTAATTAAAATGTTTAAACCCTCCCAATGTATAGAAGTGGTTATAAGCCCAGACTCCGGAAGAGTTTGAGAGTTGCGTCATGAACTAACTCGGCGGTTGTGTTGCTGTCGTGTCAATAAACCTCCTACTCTGCTGAATCCTTGCATCCCGTGCATCATTTCCTTTAAACTATTTTTTAAAAGTGTAGTCAATTAGATCCAGACGACCAGAGACCTTCACGGCGGAAGATCTTCTCTGTCACCCTCCCAGGAAGGGAGTGCTCAGGCACTCTCCAGCAGGTTTCTGCCATGCTGGCCAAGAAATTGGTCAGCATTCTAAGATTCTATGGCTGAGGTTGAGAATTAAGACAAAAAAATGAAATAACAAAGATGGCCAGAGCCAATCGAAAAGGTGAAACGGAACAGCCAAGCTACAACATCCAACCGATTAGTCCAACTTCCAAACAGCTCCAAAGATGCTATCCAACCCATTAGTCCAACTTCCAAACAGCTCCAAAGATGCTCTCCAACCCATTAGTCCAACCTCCAAAAAGATCTAAAGGTGCTATCCAACCCATTAGTCGAACCCCCAAAAAGATCTAAAGGTGCTATCCAACCCATTAGTCCAACCTCCAAAAAGATCTAAAGGTGCTATCCAACCCATTAGTCCAACCTCCAAAAAGATCTAAAGGTGCTATCCAACCCATTAGTCCAACCTCCAAAAAGATCTAAAGGTGCTATCCAACCCATTAGTCCAACCTCCAAAAAGATCTAAAGGTGCTATCCAACCCATTAGTCCAACCTCCAAAAAGATCTAAAGGTGCTAAACCCATTAGACCTGTTGCTCCTCTGCAGTAACGTGTTGCAAAGTCAGACCTTTTCAACAAATAAAAAATGTGTGATTAATTTGTGATGAATTATGGACAATCGGGATTAATCGCGATTGCACATTTTAATCGATTGACAGCCCTACTCATACCATTACATATTCAGTATGATTACTTGTATAATTAATATTTGTTTAGTATGATTCCTTATATAATACACATTTTGTATGGTTCCCTGTTGCTGGCTTATTTAAAACATACCTTGTTATGTTTTCAATCCAACCCTGATCCACTCAGCACTGACCTGTGACATCACTGCTCATCCACCACACAGCACCCAGTACTGTCGGTTACTAATATACACTAACAACATTACTTATATAATACAGTAATACAATACATGTTCAGTATGATTACCTACATAATACAATGCATGTTAAGTATTCATAATAATACAGTAGAATACTTTTAGTATTTAGTATGATTCCTCCCTATTTTAAACTTAAACTACATTCAAACATTGGAGCGAATGGAGATGATGCAACCCTCACGTTCTAAGGCTCTGGATAAAACTAATGCAGTAGGACTAATGTAAATCTATGCATACTGTATATATTTATGAAAAGGTAAAATAAAAATGAAATATATCTATTGTAATTGATGCATTTGATTAACAGCTGGATGTCTTACTTTATGTAGTTAATTTTATTAGACCTACCGAATGATTTTCGTACTAAAATGCGAAATATGGCGGAAATTAACAGAAGTCTTCCATCCGTTTTAGACAAGATATTTATTCAGAATGGGTGTTATATTCATACTTAAAAAACTACAGGCTACTATTGAATTCACAAGGCGGAGCCAAGACGACATCACCGACGAGGTCTACAGGGATAGGCTTGTGGTGGAGGTGTGGTGTGGGAGTGATGAGTTGGGGTTGGCAGGTCTGTTGTGGGATCTCGGGACCAGAGTCCCTCTAGAGCTCGTCGGGGGCAGGGATCTTCTCGAGTGTGGGCTCCATGCCCCAGATCTCGCGAGCATACTGGGCGATGGTGCGATCGCTGGAGAACTTTCCAGAGCCGGCGATGTTGTAGATCACCTTCTTGGTCCATTCTTTGGGGTTCTGGTGAGAGGAATAGCGTGATCATATCAATAAATAAATAATATATGCCCTTTGGGCAACGCTTTATTTTTCTCACTGTCAACTGACACAGATTGAGCACTGCTGTGACATCAGAGGCAGTCAGCCAATCACATCTCATGTAGCGCCGCAGAGGGGCTACGCATTCAATGGTAACACCCACACACAAAAAAGAGTGTTTTCAATACATAATAAATGTTTTTTTCTCTACATTTTTACGTGTCTTTTTGTTTCTTTGTAGTGTGAGTGCATATATTATAAGTGGGCGGCAGTAGCTCAGGCGGTAGAACAGTTGCATGGCAACAGGAAGGTTGCTGGTTCGATCCCCGGCTCCCCCTAGGTAAGTGTCGAGGTGTCCCTGAGCAAGACACCTAACCCCAACTGCTCCCGACGAGCTGGTTGTTACCTTGCATGGTTGACACCGCCGTCGGTGTATGAATGGGTGAATGTGAGGCAAATGTAAAGCGCTTTGGATAAAAGCGCTATATAAATGCAGTCCATTTACCATTTACCATACTGTAAGTGTGGGTGGCCCCAGTGGGAATAGAACCCCCTAACCATGACAGTGCTAATGCCATGATGTGAACTGTTATTATACAGTAACTGACTGACTGAGTAACTGAGTATTTCTTGACACCTACCTTGTACAGATCATTGACTTCCTCTTGGCATTTAATGTAATCTTCATAGTCAGCAAACACTTTAAACCTGTGGGGAAAAAAAGTGAACAAATAGCCTTTAGAGAGAGACGGACAGGTAGAAATAGAGATGAATAGACAGACAGCCAGGTGCGTTACCTGTCATGGTGCATGAGCATGTTGACTATCTCCTTGAAGAGGTCAGGCTGCTTGGGGCTGAAGAACCCTCCGGAGATCTGGTCCATGGCCTGCTTGAGTTCTGGAAGACGGTTGTAGTACTCCTCAGCGTGGTATCTAAGTAAGTACCACAAGAAGGAGACGTGTTTTATTTTTATTCATTAATTCAGGCACACATTTGTTTATTTCTTCATTCCAAAGTCGACGTTTCAGCTCCACTGTCTTTGTGGTTCAAACTCGAGGCAGTGTGTGCGGGCGAGGGTGTGTGTGGGGTGCAGGTGAGGGTGTGTGGGGGTGAGTGTGTGTAGGCGAGGGTGTGTGGGTGAGTGTGTGTAGGTGAGGGTGTGTGGGTGTCCGGTAGGACTGAGTAATTAATTGAAATATTATCAAAATCACAATATGGCCAAGTGCAATATCCAAATCGCAGGAGCTGCAATTCTTTGATAAGGGTAAATAGTGTAAATGTACATTTATAACACCGTTATAAATTAAGTACTGTAGTGCTGCAGAGATTCACTGGCCTACAATGTTTTTGTAGGCCAGTGAATCCAGCGAAAGTGTGTTCAAGATGTAAGAAAACATTGTTTGGTACAAATGTCACATCATGAATTTAATCATTTTTCCAGTGGAAATGAAAATGATGATGCATATGTGTCTAAAAAAAGGAATCCACAGGCTTTGGATTAAAGCTTCTGCTAAAATGAATAAATAGCAATGAACTGCTTGATTTAGGTGCAGATAGGGATTGAGTCTCTTCCAGGAATCTTGACATCAGATATACCTTCTGGCCACCCATCAGTTATATTTGATTACCAGAAACAATATGTTCAGATGTGTCCGGACTAGACGGGAGTAAACCGATAGGGTGCCTCCTGCCAGCTGTCTTTCATGTCACTTCCTGTCACACGACCTCTGGCCATACTGTGTTACTGTTTTTTACCTTTTGCTGTGATGCCCAGACAAAGTGTCAAACTGAGTACCTTCCAGGGTTTATGATTTTGGACGGGTTCGGCAATGATTAACTTTGGAATCTTTTTGCATTCATAGAAATTATCCATTGCACATCCAACACGTGTGTATTACATATTTCCATGTTCTTGTCGAGACATAGAAAAATAGTAGGGAATATCCGATTTTTTATACCGATACCAATGTTTTATTGGCTAAGGCTGCCAATACCGATATTTTGTGCCGATATTTAATATTGTTAAATGCAAAACAAATTATGCCAAATTAAGAAAGTAATGATTCAAGGACACATGACATTCTGCCATTTAAATGAAGAACTAATTTACTACATTTGTATTTATTCATTGTTTTTCTAAACAAAGAATAAAATGAAAATAAATAAGTGGCAAGACTTTAACGAATTATGTTACTTAAAACCTTTTTAGCCAGGCGCAAAGTGCGGTACTTTAGTTAATCAGTCTGAAATATCAATGCTCACCTTTTTCTTAACACCGGCTCTGTAAGGATATAAGGAGAATCATTTTGTGATGATATTGTGTAACTAATAGCGTATTCAAAGACCTACTTATGTAGTTTGAAAGTTTGTACGTTTGAAAATGGCACGGCATCCACTGATGTGGACGTATGTTGAATAAGTAGGCTAAACACTGTGTCTTTAATCATGAATTAATGAATCCTTTATTCAATGGTTTCCCTCCAGCCTAAAATCCAAGCCACCTAATGTTGAAAGGCTGATTTCCGATAATTAATATAGCACAAATATCGGGCCGATATATCGGATTTCCGGACTAACCCTGAAAATAGCACAAGACTTTCCAAGTTAAGGGTAAAGGTTGTCCTCTGGAGGAGGAGGGAATCTTTGGTGTCATTGGACAATAGGATGTAGAAAGGGGTGGCCGTAGGGTATGTTCAGAGCCTCCCAAGCCTGTGTGTACGCTTCCTCATCACTTCTATAGAATGTTTCTTCTAACAAAGTGCTTATCCACTTAGAACAGCCTGTGTGCTGGGTATATACAGCTCGTTTCGATTAAAGCCTTGAAGCCGGTGCTCCATTCAGTGAATTTGAGTGGGTCTCCTCTAAACATGAACGGCTCTAATGCTGGAAGTCTAGTCATTGCCAGGGACTTGACACAGTTGATCCATACATTGACCTGGCATCTTCTCTTGGAAGTACTTGGAAAAGCATTGATTTCACAGCCACAGCATCAAACTCCTTGGCACCAACTTCCATATAACGCCTTTTCAGTAGTACTATTATTTCAGTGGAAACTGAGTGTGGAGTGTGTGTGGTTGGTGGCTGGTTTAAGCAGCCTCACCTGGCCCAAGTCAGGCTGATTAGTCTGGGGCTGATTAAGGCTGCACACCTGTGCCCACTGTGGGGCCCTCCAACCGAGGAAGGGACACAGCCACCTTCCACCACCAGCCCTTTCCCTCATGGCAGCCCAGCCGAGGACGGGAGCAGCAACCGCCACGAGCAACCGTCTGTGGTTAGCCGCCCCTGCAATCAGCCTGGAGCAGCCCAGACCCAGCCTCTGCCAGCATGGACAGCAGCCTAAAGGCCCCATGCTCCAGGAGGGAGATGGGGAATGTGCCACGTCGCCCTGGTGGAGGGTGGTCTTAGTGAGGATTGTTCCAGGCCCTCCAACAAGCTCCACCATGGCCTCTGCCCAGCCCATCCAGACAGCTCAGCCACTGCCCAAACCCATTGACACCTCCGCCTGCCAAGGCAGCAGCCCCAGGCCGCCAGTCTCCACGATGGAGGGGGTGGGGGTTCACACTGGGGAGGTGTGGGGACAATGGGCAATGGGGGGTTGGGGGTTGTTTTTTTATTGCAGGCATGGTAACTCTGTAAAGAGTCCGGTTGTTAAGTTAGTGAAGAGTGTCCAGTTTATAGTTTTCTTTTGGTAGGCTTCAGCTGGGATTCTTCCCTGCCTCAAATTGGTGTTGGGCGTATGTGGAGTGTGTGTGTGTGGTTGGTGGCTGGTTTAAGCAGCCTCAGCTGACCCAGGCTAATTGAACCTCTGCCATAAAGTTTACATAGGTGAACATAAACTTTCTTTCCCTTCTTGCTATGTCATCCTTTCTGAACTTGCCTCTTGTTCAGTTTGAGATGATGAGCTGATGGCTCCTGGATCCCTACACCCCGAGTCTTATCATCTTCTTGAGCCAGAATGACGTGATCTAGTACACACAGATTTACTACATTTTTGAACTATTTTGAAATATGAAACGATAAAAGCAAACTATGGAACCACCACATAAATACACACTTCCATTCAACTTGCAAAATTCTCACAATGCAGTTTTCGTTTTCCTCCTTTTTAAGGTTAGTTTGAATTGAAGTATTCTATAACATCAACTGAGAAAGGAAACGTTTCCCAACGTATACAAACTGAGTTACCCACAGAAAGAGAGGAAAGAAGCACATTGGGTCAATGATTGCCTCCCCCTGGTTACAAAGAACATTCCTCTCTTCCTCTGTGACAGTTTGATATTTGACTGATCATTCTCGGAGTCAGACCCACGGGTCCACACATAGACTATCTTTTCCTAAATCATGACATTCGATGCCATGCGCAGAATCTCCTCTCCGTGTTTTTAGATAACGCCTTCATTCATTACTGTGATGTGTTCTGTCACACCATTTCTTCTTGTAATTTGGGATTTATGATAATTTCACATTTAAAATGCTGAGTCTGGGATTAGCAAGACTAAGGCCGTCTCTCAACTGTGTCCACATTTCGCAAGATTGAGTCCACGTTCAATTTAAATGAAAATACCCTCTTCGCTTCTCTCCCTGGTAGCTGGGACTTTAAACACGATTCCTATTGATCATGAAATGTTTTGTGACCACCATGGTTGTGCTTCTCCTGCACGGTTATCACAGTACTAGCTCTCCTCCCAGCGAGGGTCTCTGGGCCCCAGAACCTAGAATCTCCCTGCTGGAGCCCAATTATGTCTGAGAAGCCTACATTCCTTCGGCTGTGTGTGTGTGTGTCTGTGTGTGTCTGTGTGTGTCTGTGTGTGCCTGTGTGTGTCTGTGTCTGTGCGTGTGTGTGTGCGTGTGCGTGTGCGTGGGCTGTATTCACAGCGTGAATTAATTCTTGGTTTCTATGAATACAGTTTGCCGGATCTCAGCACCGCTGGTAGCCTCAGACAGTTACCATGGCAACGTCCTGTCTCACAGATCCCTGACAAGACATTCCGTCAGGTTTAGAATAGATTTGTTCTTTTCTTTCTGTCCGTTTGTATAAATAAACGTTGATACGGCTAAGTACTCAAATTAAACACACAAAGCATATATAAAAACAAAAATCACCTGTGATATTTTCTAGGTGTTATCATGGCATTTGCAATGTCCTTACTGTAGGGTGGCGACCACCCAACTGAAGGATGCACATGTAACCCACGCGCGTGGACGCAGGCAGACATACGAAGACGGGGGTCACAAAACGGTGTCCCCAAAAACGTTGGGAAGCACCACCGGGCCCCTTACCCCTTCTTGTCGAGTGCGTCCACGTCGTCCACCCTCATGCCGAAGATGAAGAGGTTTCCATCGCCGGCCTCCTCGGCCATCTCCACGTTGGCTCCGTCCATGGTGCCGATGGTCAGCGCTCCGTTCAGCATGAACTTCATGTTGCCCGTGCCCGACGCCTCGGTCCCGGCCGTGGAGATCTGCTGGGAGAGGTCGGCCGCGGGGATGGCTGTCAGGAGATATGGTTGTCAGCAAGGAAAGGAGAGAGAGCGAGAGATGTAGCTGTACAACTGTCATCTTCAGTCCACTCCAGTGTATTCTTAGTTTAGGATATAAGGTCTATTTCTGTACCAGGATATGCTTTCATGGAAGATTACCCACATCTGCTCTGATCCATCAATCTATCTTTCTGTCTTTCATTTTTCAATCCAAACGTCAGTTGCCCTATTTGCTTTGATAAATGTGAGAGACAGATAAATCAATAGATCATCTGTCCATCATCCATACATCGTATTTAGCAAAGCAAATAGGGCATTAGACAGTTTGATAGATAGAATGATGGATGGATTGACAGATAGAAAGATGGTTGGATAATCTACCCATCCATTTATCATATTTAGCAACGCAAATTGGGCATTTGATGTTATATATATTATAACATATATATATATGTTATATATATAGATAGACAAATCTTTTGATTGTGCAGGAGAATGGGGTGAAGCGAGGGTGAGTTGGAACAGATGAAAAGAGAGACAGACAGAGAGAGAGAGAGACATGGAGAGAGAGCATGTAGTGCCAGGGAAGGCGCCAGGTGTGGGTGTAACAAAGGGAACGTCGGCTGAGCAGGAGGAGCACCTTTCTCGGCCAGGGTGACTCTGTAGTTTTCCAGGAAGATCACCTTCAGCCGGTCGCCCACCACTGGGTCACTATTGATCACCTCTCCGATCGCGGTGATCAGACGGATGATCATCTTGGCCGTGTGGTAACCAGGGGCCGCCTGCGTAGCAACGGCATGAGAGACAGATACAGAAAGCAAGGGAGAGAGAGAGGGAGAATATATAGGGTGATCAATGACTTGTGGAGCTGGTTTTCTGTCTGATTTACAGTTGGACATTAAACACAGCGAACCTTTCCTCCGATCATGACTGTTCTGGGGGTCCACTGCCTGTTGGGCTCCTTCTTGATCCCTGAGAAAGAAATCACTGTTTTATTTAGGTGTGTTTTATGTGTGTGTGTGTGTGTGCTTGTTTTAGCGTTTGTTTGGGAGACACTTGTGTCACATTTACAGGCAGTAAAAATGCCTATCTGCAGGAAACACTATCTGAGTCACGGGCGTCTTTAAATCACATATTTAACGCTGCCAACGAAGCTGGTTTATAGGATTGTGTGTGGCAATTATCGGCTAGGGTGTTTCGACTCCCAGACACTGGGTTCGATCCCTCCATGTCCACCATAGCCTACCTGTATAGACATCCTAGATCATGATGCCTAACCCCTACCTGATCCAATGAAGTGTGATTAGCCGTTACAAGCCATGTCAAACTCCACCCACTAGTTACATAACAAGTGGGGGAGGAAATGGCTTGTAATGGCGAGTCAGATTCACAACGCTGTGAAACGGTTGTAGTAGGTGATCATGTGAGCTGGTGTGTGTTGGTGTGTGCGTACGGTTGTAGTAGGTGATCATGTGAGGTGGTGTGTGTTGCTGTGTGCGTACGGTTGTAGTAGGTGATCATGTGCAGGCAGTTGAGAAGCTGTCTCTTGTACTCGTGGATCCGCTTCACCTGGATGTCAAACATGGAGTTGGGGTTGATCTTCACCTTGTAGTGCTCCTCCAGGTGGGCTGCAAACTTCAGCTTGTTTTCCTACACAAGCAGGAGAAACATAAAATCATTATTATTATGACGTTGTTGTTGTACAGTTTGTATTTCAGAATTAGCTATCGTTACTGTACCTGCTTGACTTTGGCGACGTCTCGGATGAAGGCTTCGTCGTTGACGTACTGGAGCAGTCCCTTCAGCTGGTCCAAGTCACGGATGAACTCCTCACCGATCCTCTGAGACACACAACGAGTACACCATGCAACGTGTACTCATACAGCAACATCATGAATGCTCAGTTTAAGTGTGCATGTTTGCGTGTGTGTGTGTGTGATAAGGTGCCCACCTCAGCGATGACCTCAGCCAGGCCAGGGTTGCACATGACCAGCCAACGTCGAGGGGTGATGCCGTTGGTTTTGTTCTGGAACTTGTGGGGATCCATCTCATAGAAGTCCTTGAAGCTGGAGAGCCAAGGACATTCAAGGTCTATCACAATTTAATGCATTTAGCAATCTGTTATTATTTTAATATATAACGTTGACTGATTTCATATTATCTTTTGCTGTGATTAGACCATATTACCGTAAGTTTAAGTTACCTAAAGTTATTTTGCTGTAATTGAATGTCCTAATCTAACTCTTAACCCATCATCTTATGTGGTCAATATGTATGTGTTGTATGTCCGTCTGTACAAGTTCAAGTTTAAACTAGCTCTAAAAGCAAGTTGCATGTGTACTTTTTGACAGGATAGCTTAGTTGCTAGGGTGTTTGACTCCCAGCCAAAAGATTCTGGGTTCGGCCCTCGATGTCTGCCCTCTGCCTTTAGGTACCCTTGAGCAAGGCCGAACACCTACCTGCTCCGAAATGACATGTATCTACAAATAGGTCACTGTAAGTCGCTTTGGATAAAACCCTCAGCTAAATGGCTAAATGGTAGCGATGCTGAATAGCCCAATAGCATACTGGACCGATGCCTACATGGTGGCTGTGAGGATGTCGGAGTGAATCTGGGCGACGCCGTTGACGGCGTGCGAGCCCACGATGCAGAGGTGGGCCATGTTGATCCTCTTCTGACCCCCCTCCTCCACCAGGGACATACGGCGCATGCGGTCACAGTCACCAGGGTACCTGGCGGCGACGTTCTGGCCGAGGACGACATCACATCACAACTCAGAGATACAGCAGGGGAAGTAGGAAACCTAGCTACCCAATGTGTGTTTGTCCACTGAATGCACACAAAATGTGTTCAACTCGGTGGTATGGTAAATACCAAGGCATGATATATGTTGTAATTATGCAGCTTATATTCCTATATTTGTTTAAGGATATGCAAATACGCACACGTATGCGCGTTCAATTCCACATAAATTAGGAGTGAAATACCAAAGAAATGATGCATCTTGTACCTTGGTTTGTATGCGCATACATATTTAACTTGGAACTTGTTAAATGACACATACATTACTCCACAGAAAGAACACAACAATATGCATTTACATATTTCCATTTTTTTTTAACTCTAAAATGACTTGAATTAGCATACCTGTCACTTTGACGAATGGACCTGGCTTTAAAATGTCGTCAGACGTCACGTAAACAGCAACATTAAACACCCCATCCTGAACGCCTTATTAGGGTACTTTCATCAAGAGCTAGTGAGTGTGTGAGCGGTGGTGCACCGCCGCCTCCTACCTCCAGATGGCGCCGGTTGATTTCGTAGATAATCTCCAGGTGGCGGGGCAGGAGGTGGGCGAACAGGTCAACGGGCCAGCGCTCCAGCGCCTCGGGGAGAACCGTGTGGTTGGTGTACGCGCAGGTTCGCACGCAGATGTCCCACGCCTAGCAACACGCGCGCGCCCACACACACACACGGACGCACGCACGCGCACGCACACACACACACGTTAGGCAGGAGACTCAGACATAACACAACACTGTTACGCAAGCAATTAGGCCTGTCTACTAATTATTAGTCTCTAGCAGAAAAAACACATTGATTTGATTGAATATATGAATATAGAAACACACGCTGGTTGTTGAATTGATTCTGCCGCGAGTCTGCCCCCTACTGTTAACTTCTAAAATGACAATTTAGAAAATATCCTCGTCATCGTCGAAGGTTGGTGAAATGGTTGAATGGTTAATATCATGATATTTGTGTGATTTCGGTTTTGGCTTAGGCCTACCATATCCCACTCCAGTTTTTCTTCATCCAACAGCACCCTCATCAGCTCGGGGATAGCCATGGCAGGGTGGGTGTCATTCAGTTGAATGGCGACCTACACACATCCAAGACAAGTCGTTAAACTTGCTAAACATCCCTTCAAAACGGCCACAATTTATCCCACATCATCTTAAAACAATATCAACCCACACTGAACTTCAAAGGTGCCACAAATGAAACATGTAAACAAAAACAAAAAAGTGCAAAGGCAGTGACTCCGTCTGAAGTGTTCAGGCGTACCTTGTCAGGCAGTTTGTTAAAATCTGTGCGAACGACTTCCCTGGAGCCAAACTTGGAGACCTTGAAGCGCCGGATGATGTCCTGGAGGGTGGCAGACACCACGAAATACTCCTGCTTCAAACGCAGCTCCTTGCCTTCGAAGAACTGCAGGGAGACAGACAGGTATATCTCTCTCTCTCTCTCTTTGTCTCTGTCTCTGTGTGTCTCTCTCTCTCTCTCTCTCTCTGTCTCTTCTTTCTCTGTCTCTCTCTCTCGCTGTGTCTAAGGCAGTCTGTGTAAAAGGATCCACAGCTCTTTCTGTTTGAGCTAAACAGAAGAAGAATGTGCAATTAATTTACATAAAGCAGAATTAAAAATGTGGATTTGTTTCACAAATGCATACAGGTCGAGGTGTAAACCTAAATGGTATCTAAAAGTACATAAAAGTATTAATGGAATAACGTGGGTGTGTGTGTGTATCTCTATATATGAAAAATAGTCCCCTGTAGTCACATGTCACCACCATATAGGCTGTATGGTGTTACCAGAGTATTAACATGACTACTCTGTTTCCAAGTGATATTGCGTAAGTCTGCCACAGCCCTCCTGGTGCACGAGTTTACCCGAAGCACTTCATCATTCAGCAGTCAAACGTGTGATTAGCAGGTTATCATCTACAGTGTGTTGGCTATCACTGAACCTGCCTACACGTGGAACCCTCCCAGAGCAGCGAGGGATTTGGTGGTCAGGACTTTAGATCGGGCAGATATCCCTCCTCAGAAGCATGTCTGAGGGAAGCCGCCCCTGGCTAAAGAGAGAGTACAGCCAGACCCAGATTATGGAAATCCACCTCATCCTCCCGTGAAGAAACCTCAGGAATGTGCTATCTTGATGCTAGCTGTCACGCGCGCGCGTATAATCCCATATTTCCACACATGCATTGTAGCTCTCTCCATTTTTGAGCGGATCTAAGGTATGCTTAACATTTTGTGTGTTCTCTTCGTTGAATCAATGCACAATCGATATATGATGCAGATGCAGTGAGGCTGTTCTGCTGCTAAATTGCTGCACTGTACAACAACTTTGTGATAAACTACAATCTGAACCTGAGGGACCCCACAGGGATGCAGTACGCTGTACACTGCATGCTTTGTTCTTGATAACAGTTGTCATGGTTACACCCATGGTTTGCCCTCCCCCCTTTTCAGGTGTTCCCTCAATCCATTATGCAGTTTGAATTTCCTGTTCCTGTCCCCTTCTCCTGCTAAGTTTTCAGGCTGCCTCTCTCTAAGTCTCTCCCGCTCTCTCTCTCTCTCTCTCTCTCTCTCTCTAGGTCTCTCTCTCTCTCTCTGTGAAGATAGACAGTCACAGTCACAGATACAGTTCACACTGAGAACAGTTTCTTCTCAGAATAATAATAATAATAATAATAACAATGCATGAAGGGAACGGGAGCTTTGTGTGAATGTGACGGCGGCGTCTTACGTTGTCGTTTGGATACAGAACACGGGAGATGTTCTCTGCCAGGTTCCTGTCCAACACCGCCTGGATGTAGCCTCCGACGTTAACTGTCAGCGGAAAGGAAAGCAACATATCGCGTCAACGCTAGCCGTCAACTTCAATCAAATGTTTACATTATAAGTCACATAATAATGTTAACTGTCAACGGAAATTAAACCAAAATATTATGTCAAAGCAATATTCTAGATGCACTCGCCAATAATCTGTTAAATACTCCAGTAACTTAAAGTCAGTTAACTGTCAACATATTTAGAATAAAATGTATTATAAAATGTATTATAATCACAAAGTAGCCTATTCTGGGATGGAGCCGCATTAACTGTGAACAACATAAATTAGACATAGACATAGACATACACGCACTATAACCCTAAAACAGCTTGTCAACGTGCTAATCTGAAACTAAGTCCTCAAAAAAGATGCGATTATTGATCAAGCCTCTCTGATTCGTAAACCCCACCACCCCGCCAGACGACACCCGAGCTGCTCACAGTCTTTGAGGTTGAACTCGCAGGGGGCCTTGGCAGACCACAGCCTCATGGTGTTCACGATGTTGTTCCTGTAGCCAGGGATAGGCGTGTCGTAGGGCAGGGCCAGCACCACCTAACGTAGAGGTTTGACAAATACAGTCGGAAGTCGTTTTTTTTTAATGTGTATAAATGGGGAATGGATCGCATTTAGGCTGACTAAGACGTAGTAGTTTCTAGATTCTTCTCAATCTTTCAAAACGCCCCAAGGACGTGGAAGTTACTCAAGCTGCCATGACTAAGATGGTGGATTGTTCTTTTGTTGTAATATACATATTTTTCTGTATTCTGAGCTCGTTCTTTTATATGCCAATATAAACAGTGTAATTGTCTTACAATATTGTGAGAGCTTAATTAGGAAGGTTTTTATGCTCCACTGTGTGTGGGTAAATGGTAAATGGATTGTATTTATATAGCGCTTTTATCCAAAGCGCCTCACATTCACCCATTCATACACCGACGATGGTGTCAACCATGCAAGGCAACAACCAGTTCGAAAAATGTGTTGAAGGGACATCATGATATGAGTTTTCGAAAAGCTGAGTCAGAAGTTAATTTATCTCGATGGAATTAAGGAGGTGGAGACGGCTGTCTGGCAACCGGAAGGTTGCTGGTTCGATCCCCGGCTCCGCCTAGCTAATTGTCGAGGTGTCCCTGGGCAAGTCACCTAACCCTAACTGCTCCCGACGAGCTGGTTGTTACCTTGCATGGTTGACACCACCGTCGGTGTATGAATGTGTGAATGTGAGCCGATGTAAAGCGCTTTGGATAAAAGCGCTATATAAATAATCCATTTACCATTTGACCAAAAAAATACTGTGGGTTCTTTATCTGGGAGTTTTAAACCTAACAACGATGTCATGAGTATTTAAACATGACCGTAAGAGGTTTTTTTGTTTTATCTGGGCAACATCTGTTGAAGGGATCTCAAGGTAGACATTTTAAAAAATACAGTTGGATTTCATTGTTTTAAAAGTTCTAGGTAGGTGGGAAAACAAAATCTAGGGTTCACCAGTTTCTCAACAGTTTCGTGAACGTTATTTTCTCTCCTGTAATTCTTTCCATTGTGGGAGCAGCGCTTCTATTGAGATCTGGAACTGCTGTGGCCACAGTCGGCTGAACCACAGATTAAATGTTGTGCTTGTGACGCCAGACCTGAGCACAGGAGTACAGTGCGCAGGCTAGCAGTAAACAAAACAATATGAAACATTGGTTTTCCAATCTTCTCAGTGCACACCGGGTTGTGGACCCGCGCGTGTCTCCTAAGACACGGTGTCACGGTGTACCATAGTGACTTGCCTGGGATGTCGTGTCGGGGCTGCAGGGTGCGAAGTGCACCGATGGATGGATGATATTGGAAAGGTTGCCGTAGTGTGTTCACCACGTGGGCAATATGCCTCGCAGTGACCCAGGTTGCCTTCAGACCCGCGGCCCTATGCCGCGTGTCATTCCCTCGCTCTTTCAACAACCTTCCTATATGCCTTTGTTGTCCTGTCCGTGAAGACGCAAAAGTCCTTTGAAATATATATTGAAAATGTGTCCGAGGATCCACAGCAAAATAACAAATGTGTGTTCTCATCATGACCATGTCAGAAAAGTGTGGAAACGTATCAGTCCTATATGTGTTTTGTTATTCACTACAATATTCCCCCAGACATACTAACGCATATGTCGTTTTGACACTTTTTATTATGGCCATTCACTCAGTACCTGGCTGATGATATCATATTATATTATAGTATTTTATGTTATGGGTCCCGACCCACAGTTTCAACACCCCTGCAGTCGTCTATACAAGCACTAGATTTATTTCTCTTTACCTGAGTGTCAACCCATTTGACCCCGTCAGGATGGTGTTCGGTTCTTCCGTAGAATTTCACTGGCCGCATGTATTCGGGGCGGGCCTTCTCCCAGGGGTTGCCAAAGCGCAGCCAATCGTCCGCCTCCTCCACCTGTGAGTGGAGGCAATCGTGTTGGTCACACAGACAAACTGATAGTGGGGTCGGGTGCGAGGGGAATGATAATGAGGACAATGCATCGTCCGTCAGCCCTGGTGGCACACACCAATGAGACCTCTTGTGATAAGTATTCATTTAATTAGATTTGTATGCAATTTTTTGCAAAATGTATGCAATTAATTGATTAGGGATATAGATCGTGTTAAGTCAATACAATCGTGGATTTATAGAAAGAGAGAGACAAGAGAAACGTGCTTCCAACCTGCCAGCCGTTGACTATTTTTTGATTGAAGATACCGAATTCATAACGTATTCCATAACCGTACGCTGCCAGTCCCAGAGAGGCCATGGAGTCCAGGAAACAAGCTGTGGACAGACAGGTGGATTTATATATCATATATTTATATTTTATTTATAGTTCAGGTTTTTATTTCTATACGAACAGGATAGTATCACAGGATATTAGGGCCGAACAGCTTTGAGGTTGTGGGTTTTTCAGGATTCGATGTGATATTGATATTGATATTAGGGCTAGCTAATAGCGTTTTGATAGTTGGTAATGCAACCACAAAAACCTTTAATTCTTGCAGGATATCAGTGTGATTAATAATGTAGTAAAGTACAACAGTATTTATGAATAGAGGTGTAGTATAGTGTGTTTCTGACCAGCCAGACGACCCAGTCCTCCGTTTCCAAGCCCGGCGTCTTCCTCTATCTCCTCCAACTCCTCCATGTCCAGACCCAGCTAGATGACAGACAAGGAAGTCCTCACAAGGGAGTCCCCACAAGGAAGTCCTCACTAGACAGTCCCCACAAGGAAGGCTTCCCAATGAACACCCCGCAAGGTTCCCACAAATAGAGCCTCACAATACAGTCCTCACAAGGAGGACCTCACAATGCAGTCCTCACACAGATGTCCTCAAGAGGAGGACCTCACAATGATGGGTGATATCTCACCTGGTAGGTGGCCTCATCGCAGGCGTTCTCCAGGGCCAGGTTCACCATGGTGTTCTGCAGAGTGCGGCCCATGTAGAACTCCAGGGAGATGTAGTACAAACGCTGGGAATAGAGGAGAACAGAGCAGAGTACATCAACATGTTCTTTAGCATGTTTAATGTTTTATGTAGCATTGTGTTTTAATGTATGCTGCTGCTGTCTTGACCAGGTCTCTCTTGCAAAAGAGACGCTGTATATAATGAGACACACCTGGATATAAATATAAATACAAAAAAAAGGAATTGGAATTGGTAATGGCATTGGTAATGACACTGTAAAATTGGAGTCGTATATTATATTTATATGTCGTCGAGATTCATTAAGTCAAGATTGGGAATGGTTTTGAATATCGCATATTCATCAGAATACGAATGACCGATGACCGTTGTGTTTTCTTTCAGTTATCATCTGAGCTGCATGTGGTGAAATGTCGATCATACGATGTCACACTTGTTTTCAGTGCTGCCGCGTGATGGATTTCCTTTGATTAAT